>OMNZ01085143.1:0-14640 GCA_900303255.1 Lesueurigobius sanzi
CACAGGTATTTCACGTTTTCTTACTCTCACCGGTCATTGCCATCAAAGATACTGTGTTTTATAATATCTTTGATAGCGATGCTCAACATTGTTGGCGAGCTGGAAACCTACTGTCCCACTACTCAAGACTCAAAGGCACTCGCAATTAGCTATATGATCTACACAAACAACATGATCGATTCATTTCATAAGATTATTGAAGCACTTGGCCCTAAAAGTCAGTTTGTATGCAGCAAATACCCCATTAGACTACAATAACAACGGTGTAACGCTAACGTGGGGCGTCAGAACTTCACAAATATACAAAATACAAGTTACATCTTGGCTGGGAAAATATACACACAACTTCTTAGTAGCGGATATTGGAAAGACTTTACTAAAGTTACCTGTCAAGTAGAAACGACTGTCACTGAGGCATCCGTTGGACGTGCTCCTGTCTTGCTTTCAGCTCTCGCCATCGTGTGGAAGAAGTGAGTTTTCCTCTGGCGTAGGAGCCGTAGGAGTAGCGCAACACAACACTTAAGAGTACGCATGCGCAGCCACAAACGAAGCGGGCGAGCACGCACGACGGCATGACGTGGCACTTCACCAAAAAGATTGACACGTTGAACGACCAGTTATTTACGTGATCCACCCGGAACTAAAACATCTTCCAATATGCCTTTAATTTTTAAAAAAAATCTGTATTGTGATTTTAAAGACAGATACACAAAAACAGGCACACTACCAACAAACAGGGTAAGAAACAGACAAAAGACAAAAGGTAGCAAACAAACAGTGAGGAAAAAATAAATAAATACCCAAACAACAATACATGATCAAGCAAAGATCACTAAGGTTGGCATGTGTGTGTGTGTGTGTGTGTGTGCGTGTGTGTGTGTGTGTGTGTGTGTCACTTTACGGAACACTTTGGTCACGTGACCAGCTGTTGAGGATTTTTAGTCAGATTTTTTGTCTGAGGAGGCGTGGCTCAACAAAAACTTTCTCTCATAGCATGATCTGTGGTGGGACTCTTCATGTGTGTGTATGTGTCCTCATGTCTGTCCTTAAGTGTGTGTCGTCTGTGCACAAATCTTTAGTCTCAAAAGATTTAAAATCCTCTAGTGTGTGGGCACCTTTAGACGCTCTGATGCAGTGCTTTGAAACAATTTGCTTCAGGAAGAACGATACAAGCTCCGGAGCTCCGGTTTCATTTTCCCATCACTAGAAAGTACCAAAATGACCCTGATCAAAAGTTTACATACTCCATTTGTGTAGGTTCTCAGTCGTCCATCGAAGGCAAAAAATCTTCAGTCTTCATCTGTACTCACTAGTTGAAGTGTAGGACGTTTCGATCTCAGTCCGAAGATCGTCATCAGCTTAATAACGACATGAGCATGCTGTGAGTCTCTAAAGAGTAAACCAGAAGGAGGAGTTAACTCTAAGTTAGCTCTAAGTCCCTCCTCTGTTGGTGCTAAAAGTAGGAATATATCTTTGCCTATTCATACTTAATATGGCTCGTTACCTCTCTATTGTCTCACCCTAGGCTCATTAGTATGATAGTGGAGATGGTTTCACTTGCAGGTTGTTATTGTCAATCGAGTTGTCATAGATTGGGTCCAACCGGTAACGGAGTCCTCCATTGCGATTCATAGCTGGATTTTCTTTTTTTAACAAATTATGGCCTCTTTGTGGTAGTTGTGGATGGGGCTCTTTACGTTCTCTCAGTGGCGTGCGGTCAAGGCCAGCAAGGCCTTCTCTGATGGCCTAACTATTTTGAGGAAAAAAAAGTTTTAAAAATATAGAATAAAATCATTATTATTTGTATTTTATAAGTTTTTATAATGTTATATTGTCGTCCAATGCGATTTTGCTCCATGTCACCAAGGGCAGAGACTTCTTCCTGCGCCCTCAGAGTCGCCTCTGAAAGCTCTGCTCTGTATATCACAGCGAATGATGCTGTAGGCGTGCCCTCCAGCCAAGCAGACACGTGAGGTATAATGACTAGAGAGCCATCTAGAGGGCTTTTGCTGACGTCACAATCTTTGATTGCCTGTAACCTCTGTCAAACTGATGAGCGCTAACTAGAATCACATCTCCCAGCTCTGGTCCAAGTTATGTTTTTTTTTTTTTATGTAGAACTGTCGTAAGGTGGAGAATACTTAATTTGATTGAGGATGTAATCGCCAACCCATTTTATAGAAGACCTTTGCAATAAAAGTCATAGAATTTGCATGACATTGATTATAAGTTAGTTTGAGTCTGACAAAATAAAATAATAATTATAATATAAGTTGAAAGTTAAAAGCAGTTTAATATTTCCCTGTACAGCTCTAGAGCTTGGTTTAAAGGTAAAGGAATAATAAAAGTCAAAACTAGATTCGCTTTTTGAGAATATCAATCGGGAAGTGGTGCCTTATCACAAAATGAGACCTGACAAGGCAGTGTGATTATAGCTCAGTCACAGCACATTGGTTTTCCACACGGGAGAGTCGGGTTTGTGTCCCGGTGGGTACATCCTTTTCCATTAACAAAATTGTGATTATTATTACATTTTGAGTTGAAATTTAGATTTTTAATAGCAAATGTTCTTATTTGGTTATAACGAACGTCAAGAAGGGCACGTATGCTTCACGTAGTTTTAATGACTTTGTATTGAAGCTTACATTACGTGTGCTGCGCCACAGAGGGCCTAGGGAGGAAATGCACCGCATGCCACTGCGTTCTCTAATGACAAGTTTGCCCATTCTTCTTGGCAGAAAGTCTCCTTCTTGTAAATTCTTGGCCTGTCTTGCATGGACTGCATGTTTGAGGTCTCCACAGAGTTGATCAATGATATTAAGGTCAGGAGACTGAGATGGCCGCTCTAAAACCTTCACTTTATTCTGCTGGAGCCAGTGACAGGTCGACTTGGCCTTGTGTTTTGGATCATTGTCATGTTGGAACATCCAAGAGCGACCCATATGCAGCTTCCAGGCTGATGAGTGCAAATGATCCTCCAGTATTCTTTGATAACATGATGCGTTCATCCTCCCATCAGTTTAGACCAGGTGTGCTGTTCCTTGGTAGCTCACACATCCCCAAAACATCAGTGATCCACCTCCGTGTTTCACAGTAAGAATGGAGCACCTTTCATCATAGGCTATGGTTGTGGCCAAAAAGGTCAATTTCGGTCTCATCGCTCCAAATAACTTTGTTCCAGAAATGTCGAGGCTTGTCTCTGTGCTGTTTGGCATATTGTAAGCCAGATGTTGTGGCATTTGCGTAGTAATGGCTTTCTTCTTTTCACAACTTTTCTTTTCATTGCTCTTACTAAGCTGACTTGCACTAATACTGTAGTTGAAAACATGCAGTACTCTCTTCAAAATAAAAGCATTGAATATTAAACAGGAGGTTAACCGTAGCTGATAGTAAATATGGGTGAAAAGTGTGTTTTTCATATCAAGCTACACACACCTAAGTTGTAAAAATGTATCTTTGCACACGCACTTTGGTTTCAGATAAGTCCTCATTTGAAAGTGAAAGAAAAAAATCATCTGAACAAGGAAATGCTGTTGTGGGTGGTTTGTGTTATGTGATTTCCTGTAAACGGACAAGGACAAAGAGAGAGCAGACGGTGATTTGGTGAGTGATACAAATTTATATTTTTACAGAAATCACGAAGAGTCCTATAGATTTACGCACAGATCAATAGACTCGCTGTTTATGTCTAGTGCTTGCATCAACTTGTCCTAAGTCTCAAACGGGTCTGCGCAGGTTTAAGACATTTATCACTGGCACCGAAACTCTTACTATTTCTATTCCTCTGTTCAATGGGATTATAATGTACTTTTGAATAATAATTCAACTCTGCAGTTGTCTCATGTTTGTTCATATGAGTATGATCTGCGCATAATGTGGTCAAAATTGTGACTTTCACAAATTACAGAAATAAATGTTGACCAAGAGGATAATCCATCCTGGAAAATGGAACACTTTGGACTTGAATGGGAGCGTTATGGATCTAGAAGGAGGGTTGCTCTCAGAGACCAAACTGGGGACAGGTAAGAGTTTACAGTTCTTGTCATTCTGTCCATGAACACTTTTGGCTTTGGTGTATGATAAACAATAGTCATATACATTGTAACATAACCATACATTTAAGCTCTGGATGTCCTGATTTGGTTTTTTACCTTAATATTCAATCTTTTAATACTTCATGTTGGCTAAACTACAAATGTTTTTGTATTATTACGTTCTGAAAACCTAGTACTGTCACATAATATTTGCACCAAGTTTTGAATTGAGCTTGAAATGTTTGATTAAAAGTTACTATTTCATAATATTAAGGTAGAAGTACGTTTTTATAATTTTGCAACATTAAGCCCATTCACAGCAAAGAAGCAGCAAGTATTATTTCTTCTCTCTGTCTTCTGGCTCCATCCACAAGCTTGTACATGCAGGGCAAAGGTCAAAAAGGATTTTTCTCTGCTAATATTATGCTTTAGCAGTTGCTACTGTAGAAGTTAGTTTAAGCCAGGCATGTCCCACAAACTTCTTGTTGAATTGGCGCTCATCACCAGAGATGATCCTTTTCTACATTATTAAAACCTAAAACAAAACAAAAAAACAGGACAAAACGAAGAACAAGACTATGTCGAATCCAGCATTAAAGTAAGTCCAAACCAGTTCTAAAACAGGATTAAATCAGGTCTAAACCAAGGCTAAACCAGGTCTAAACAAGGACTAAACAAAGCTTTATCCAGGACTAAATCAGAATCAAAAACTAAATATGGTCTAATCGAAGAATAACCCAGAATTAATCCAGGTCTAAACCAGGTTTATTCCAGGACTAAACCAACCCTAACCCAGTCTAGTCTAGGACAGAACAGATCTAAATCAGGTCTAATCCTGGATTAAAGTAGGTCCAAAAAGTTGCTAAAATGGGACTAAAAGGAGATCTAAACCAGGATTAAACCAGGTCTAAACCAGGACTAATCAAGAACTAAATATCCAATCCAAACACTTTGATCGGCCCACCAGTGCTGGTCGGTAGATTAGATTGGGTGGGACATCCCAAATTAATCTCAATTGAATAATACTGAATAACTGATCTGGTATTGTTGTTTCTTTATTTCAACTGTGTCAACTTATTTCAACTGTGTGTGAAACTGTTTCGTGTATAGCTGTGTGTCTGTGGGCAGTGACCACTCTAAAGATGAGCCCTATAACTTTAAACAAGGTCCACATGATCAGAGGTAATCCTCACTCCAGTTTCTGTCTCATTACATGTGCAGAAGTTATTCTTTTATGTTGACTTGACAATGCACAGCAGTAAAATGTTTTTGATATTTTTGCTTACAGAAAAGTAAAAATGCGAAAATCGAAACCAAGCCTTGTGTCTGTGGGCAGTGACCACTCTAAAGATGAGCCATATAACTTTAAACAAGGTCCACATGATCAGAGGTAATCCTCACTTTTCTTTTTCATTACATGTGCAGAACTTATTCTCTTATGTTGACTGCACAATGCACATCAGTAGAATGTTTCTGTTTTACTTTGTGTAGGTTCTCAGTCATACAGGAGTTGTCCAGTTTTAAATTTGTACTTACAAATAAACATTCCTAGATCGAAACCAAGCATTGTGTCTTTGGGCAGTGACCACTCTAAAGATGAGCCATACAACTTTAAACAAGGTCCACATGATGAGAGGTACATTATCTAAAACTAAACCCACTGTCTTGACTTTATACATATGAAGATTAATTTGAAATGGATTTTTCTTGAACTTGATAGTTACAGGAAGACAGAAATTCAAGGACCTGAAAGGAGCGATGTGCCTCTGGGCAGTGAATGCTCGAGAGATGAGTCTCACAACTTTAAACAAGACCCACATGATGACAGGTAATCATATAGAGATGGGAATGGAGAAGGGAATGAGCGAAGCATCGGAACCGTACATCTACTTCATTATCTATCTCTCTTATCGATGCTCGAGGTGGAGCCAGAGGCCAGAGCAGTCAAAAGAAGCCTGTGCAGCACTGCTTGTGTAAAAATGAAAGTGAAAGTGTGCAGCGCTGACACATGGAAACCAGCTGTTAAAGGGGGCCTAAACGGGCATCTCAGAGCCTTACTCCACCCACACCAAAAATGTGAAATCTGCCGTGAAAGAGGCGTGTGCGCTAATCCAACTCCAACTGGCTACAGGGGAGGAGGGGAGGAGCCACAGTGATACCACAGCGATAGAGAGGATGATGAGGCGTGGCAGAGCTGATGACGTAGACTTCTACCAACAGGGCAACTTCCACTTTCTTGGCCGCGAAATTCAAATGGAATAGATACAGGTCACAAGTTCAAAGGGCGATAGCCACTCGGTTTTAGGCATAAAATTACACTTTTGACATAGTTTGCACTAAAATGTCAAAATGTTAACTAGAACATGTAGACAGAAGTATTTGACACCCATTTAGACAGTTTATCAGCAAAAAAAAAGTTGGTTTGGTGTTTAGTTGTTCTTTAATTAAGATATTTTCTCTCTCGCTCTCTCTCTCTCTCTTTACACTCAGGGTGCGCTGGGGACTTTTTGTGTACTTCGACATTTTTATCTTGCTGGCATTTTTTCTGTATTTACTGAATGGTCCTTGAATTCTCCTCAGGATAATCATTTTAGGGGCTATTTCAGTTTTTTTCATGAGCCTTCCAAAGCTGAGATCTAAAAAAAAATCACACTTGATACACTAGAGGACTAAAAAGTCCTCTACTTTTAATGCCCATAAAATCACAATACTTTAAATACTCAAACTCACAGAACTACTCCTGCTTAACACATACATACCAAATGTATTTAAATACATCTTTATTGACAGGTATGTCCTCTAAACTTCACATTTTCGCTTTAGAACAGTCAGTTTTACTTGCATAACTTCCAATTGCAAACTGAACTAAATATTTTTTTTATTAGCCCTTGGGCTGGGTCACAGATTGGTGCTAATACTGTTTTTTTGTTTGTTTGTTTTTTTTACAGTTTTTACATTTTTTTCTGTAGTGACCTCTAAATTAACAAAATGCATTTATTCCATTGTAAATCTCTTGAAAATCTGCCACTTCAATAATAAAAAAAAAAAACTCTAAAAAATAATTTCACCACCAATCATTGACCCATCCTAAGGGCCAATAAAAATAAAGAGCTAATAGTGAACTTTTGGTGAAAAATAATTGCAATATTACAAATATTTGGTATGTATGTGTCAAGCAGGAGTAGTTCTGTGAGTCTGAGTATTTAAAGTAGAAAAAAACATGAAAGTATAGTGATTTTATGGCCATTAAAAGTAGAGGACTTTTTTGTCCTCTAGCGTATCAAGTGTGATTTTTTTTTAAGGTTACTCAGACAGAGTTTATACAGGTAGCAGCAAGTCAAACTGAATGCTTTTTAATGCTTTTTTTATTTAAATGCCCAAATACTACATTTTAATGCCACAAATCAGTGCACATTCAATATGAATTTCCATATTCAATAGAAAATTTGATAGAACGGAGAAATTTTCTACAGAAAGTGTATCATTTCTGCCAAAACCCTAATTTTTGTATTTTTGACAAACCTCTGCTGTAAAAGTAGTTGAACAATGTCATTATTTTCCATGAACTTTTGATTTAATGCCAGTTTGAATTCAATTTAATGCTTTATAATGACATTTAAGGCCTTATTTTTGACAAATAGAGAGAGAATACTGAGATCAGAGAAAATACATTCACACCAATTTTACTTTATTAAGATAAGGCTAATAGTAATATTATATTTTTATATTTTTACAAATTAAAACCATTAAACAAAATAAAATTGTACATATAATGTGTTGTTTCTTAGGCATCGATAAAGAATGGAATCGATAAGCAAAATTATTGATGGTATTGATATCAATAAAATCTTATTCCCATCCCTAATCATGAATCTACTCTTCAGTAATACAAGGTGTTGACTTTCAAACTGTTTCCTTTGTGAAAAAGCTACACTGTTCGAGATACTACAGATGGTCAAGAATCTCATAGACGGCTGGATACCATATTTGAGGTATGTTTGTTTTTTAATTCCCTTCAACTTTATTCTGGGCTTAGGCTCCAATAAAGACATAGGGACACAATAAAAATATGAGTAAAAAAGATAAAGAGTCACTTCAAAAAGACAGCTATATAGGTATACATACCATTCACCCTCCAGGGGCCTCAATAAAGCTTGCATATGCCCTACAAATGGTGTAACCGCCCTCTGGACCATATGTGGGATTTATAAAACATCTACTAGGCTTGTAACTTATTTCCATGGCAGCGCTGACCCTGGCATAGGCTCTACACAATAACAATGTGGTTTATGGCTCTTTTTATGGGAGTAGAATCTTTGGGATCTGTTCATTTGAAAGAGCCGTTACAAAACTCTGGCTCATTTTTATGTAGATTTTTTTTTAAAGAAGCCAGACAGAGAAAACTCATATTGTCCTCACATTTTGGAACACATATTGATGAAAATCCTGACAGCGGGATTCATTTTAACCTTTAAATACAAGCCATGTATTATATTTATGTAACAATTAATGAAAAGAGGCTACAACTGCCTAACTCCTTTGTGGCTTCTTCTCTGTTCAAATGCCGTTTCTTGTAGATGCTCGGTTACATTTGAACGAAAATGCATAAAAAAAACAGAAAGAAAAAGATCCTCTGTTTTCCAAAATAAAAAAAAACACAATTCAGTATACAGACACGAGCGTCTAAAGCCTGGGGTAAACTGCACATTTCTTTCATCTTATGATATTTTTGTTCACGTTTTGCAATGGGGAACGACGTAACATTGTGAGCTCTACTCATGGTTCAAAGAGAGAATTGTAGCCACGAAAGTTTGTTTGGTTTCATGCTTCGAGATGGCGTGTGTTTATCTGAGGAGAGTACGACTCACTAGCAGTGTTCATTCCTGTGCAAATATGCAGTGAAAGTCAAAGGAGTCCCATCCGTGCCGGGGCTCTGTTGCTTGTGACGGCAGTGATGATGATGTTGCATTTTGTTGAAGACACATTTGACAGAGATCATCACTGCAGCGAGAGGAAGCTCACTCTGCAACTAAAATATCAGGCACTGCCTGATGCCGGACACAGCTCATCTTTCGTTCAACAATTCTATTTTAAATCTTTGTCCCTGTCTCACTGTACGACCTACAACCTATGACTTTGATTTTGAGCTACGACTTTAAATTTTTCCCACAGCGAGTGATTGTTTGTTGGAGACGGCAAAAATTGTACATTGTACACTCGGCTTTAGATGTTTTTATTGAAGTACTAGTTTACAGTATCTACTGTAACGATGGACATTGCTGCCTTTTGTTTCTTGTTCTATGTCAAAATAAATTCTTGTGTTATTGTGGTTGTGTAATCTGTTCCAGCGATTGGAGAGGGTTGTTCTCACTCATGTCAAAGAGGAGCTCCAGACATTTCGCAGAATCCTGACCTCAGATTACCCAGAATGCTTAGAGATTGAGGAAAAGGAGCAGAGAAGCAGCGAGGCCCTTCTGAACATTACCTTGGACTTTCTGAAGAGGATGAAGCATGAGCAGCTCGCTGAGCATCTGCTGACCAGTAAGAAAATGAGTTCTATTGCAAAAACAGATAAGTGCCATTGTCAAAAATCACCCTGACCAGATCTACTGTATTTTATCAAAAAATATTAAGTCACTTGTCTTTGATCAAATTGATTCAACTGTAGAGTACAGTGATAAAAATCTAAAACAATTTCTCTTAAATCTTCATTTGTATTTTGAGGAAATGGAACAGTTTCTTGAACTGGCTCAAATGGCCTACAGTTTTCATACATCCTAATAGAGGTCTGAGCGGGACAGATTTTTCAGTCCCGCCCGCACCCACATTGTGCAGTATACCGCCTGCATCCCGCAAAGAATTATAATTTTCCTTCCCGCGCCCGCCCACATCTGCAATGCTTTGCCCCGCGCCCGCCCGCAAATCCCGCAAGAAGGGGACGTGCGCCAGAGTCCTGCAGGTTTCTTGATTTTTTAACGGTAAATGTACCTTTCTACACTAGGGCATTGTGACCCTCCCTGCTACAGCCAACATAAACAAATTGAATTTAAAACTTGGTATATCTCTTTTAATAAGTCTAGTTATGTTATTTTAAACATTTGAGAACACAAATCGTTGTAAAATAAAGTGTATAGCCCTTTTTTATACCAAAATATACTTTTATGCTGCAGCTTTGTAATTTATCTTTTGAGCTCTAGCAACCTGCTCTAAGCCCAAAACAACATCCCCTCTTTAAAAATTCACTGCACATTACACATTGCTGCGTGATGGGGAGGGGCCTGTTGCGAACTGCGCGTCTCTTATTCAAACACAGCGAGGAGGAGGAAGGCAAATTATAATAATTCAAAAAGATTTCGTTATGATAGGCCTTAACCTATTGAGACTGAAAAATGTATATATAAGTCAATTCTGGGTCAGCCTAAAGAGGCCGCAGCTTTGCTGCTAGTGCTAACTAACTTGGACTTAAGGTGGAGAATGATTTTCATGAAGGAGAGAGACGCACCGCCTACCCTAACAGGCATTCATCCAGGACACCTCTCTTTGTGTGATGCTGTGAGAGGGTTTGTTTGAGGTAGGCTAAATGCATGCACCTCTACTATTTATAGAAAACTAAATCCCAAATACTATATGTCCAGAGTTTTAGGCGGGAGACTAAAGCCAGGATTTGCTTTGAGAAACAGACAGCCAAGTGTTCACGTGCAGCTTCAGTCTGGCCGCTCTCTTTTTCACATTCATATGGCACAAGAATAAACAAAATAATGTTGCGTTGCTAAAAATAATGGTCTAACTAATTATTAATCTGCAGGTGCATACACAGCATTCAAAATAAAGAAATAAGTGCAAAAAGCACCATTGTAAAAAATGCCTGCCAGGAGCTGCGTCACAGGAGAAAAAAACTTCATAAAACAATTTGTCTGTATTTTTAGGAGGTTAAAAGTGTCGGAAAATATAAAAAACAAATAAATATGAAAAGTCAGAAAGTGGGAGTGTCATTAATTGTGTTGAGCTACATTAATTAGCATTACAAATATTCACTAGAGGTGCGCTGTTCTTCTGCCATGTCTTCAAAGTTCTATCTGCAGAAGGAATTGTCTAAATGCGTGTGAGATCACACCATCCTTAAGTTTAGGCTGCTCAAAATGCAATCTATTAATGCCAAATAAAATATCCAGCACAAATTAGGCATACATTAATCATTTGTATTTTTAACTTTACACTCCTGTAGTTTGCGGGACTGCAGTTTATCATCCCACCCGCCCGCTCCCACCCACGCCTGCAATGAGCTTTCAAAATGTGTCCCGTGCCGCACTGTTTTGCATTGGCCGCGGGAGTGCAGGGCTCTACATCCTAATTCACAATTCAGGGGATCACTATTCCATCCTTTTCTTATACTATCCTATGTTTTATTGAATCTATTTTTATAATAACCACATTTTTGTTTAGGATGGCATATGCAGTCAAGTCGGAGTAAACTGAAGAGACGACTGCAGCAGAAGTTCACCTGTATGTCTGAAGGTGTGGATCAAGTTGGACACCACATCCTTCTGAACCAGATTTACACAAAGCTCTACATCACCGAGGGAGGGGCCTCAGAGGTCAACCTGGAGCATGAGGTCAGACATATTGAGAACGTGTCCAGGAAAACATTCATGCAAGAAAGTACAATAGAATGTGAAGACATATTTAAAAGCCACACCAGAGCAGAGCTCAAAGAGCCTCCAGTCAGGACAGTGCTGACGAAAGGTGTAGCAGGCATTGGGAAAACAGTGCTGACTAAGAAGTTCAGTCTGGACTGGTCTGAAGGTAGAGCCAACCAGGACTTCCAGCTGCTGTTCCCCTTCACTTTCAGAGAGCTCAGTGTGCTCAGAGACAGACACTTCAGCCTGATAGAACTGCTGCACCACTTCTTTAGTGAGTCCAAAGGACTCTACAGCTTTGATCAGCACCAGGTGCTCTTCATCTTTGACGGTCTGGACGAGTGCAGACTTCCTCTAGACTTCAGCCGGACCCAGGTCCTGACTGACCCTACAGAGCGTGTCTCACTGGAGGTACTACTGATAAACCTCATCAAGGGAAACCTGCTTCCCACCGCTCGACTCTGGATCACAACACGCCCTGCAGCGGCCAATCAGATCCCGGCTGAATGTGTCTCTATGGTGACAGAGATACTAGGTTTCACTGACCCACAGAAGAATCAGTTCTTCAAGAAGAGGTTCAGAGATGAGCAGCAGGCCACGACTGTCATCTCTCACATTAAGAGCATCCGTACCCTCTATATCATGTGCTACATCCCAGTGTTCTGCTGGATTCTCTACACAGTCTTAGAGCATGTATTGCAAATGGGAGACAGAGAGGAGCTGCCTCACACCCTCACTCAGATGTACATCCACTTCCTTGTGGTCCAAGTAAAAATGAAGAGCATGAAGTATGACGGCCTCTCTGGGACAGAGCATCCCTGGACTCCAGAGAACATGGAGATGGTGTGGTCTCTGGCAAAACTGGCCTTTGAGCAGCTGGAGAAAGGAAACATGATCTTCTACGAGAGTGACCTGATCGAGTGTGGGCTGGACGCTGCAGAGATGGCTCGATACTCCGGAGTGTTCACACAGGTCTTTAGAGAAGAGCCAGGCCTGCACCAGGGCAAAGTCTACTGCTTCATCCATCTGACTGTGCAGGAGTTTCTGGCTGCTCTTCACGTCCATCAGACCTTCTTCAGCTCTGGTGTCAACTTACTATCTTCACAGCACTCCCCTGAGAGTCCTGGTTCTGATGCAGCCTTCTACCGCTCTGCTGTGGACCGGGCCTTACAGAGTCCAAACGGACACCTGGACTTGTTCCTGCGCTTCCTCCTGGGGCTTTCGCTGTCAAGCAACCAGAGCCTGCTACCACGTCTGCAGACAGGAAGTAGCCTGCAGACAACTGAGGAGACGGTAATGTACATCAAAGAGAAGCTGAATGGGGGTTTGTCTGCAGAGAGATGCCTAAACCTGCTTTATTGTCTGGTTGAACTGAACGACACCAGTTTGCAGAATGACATCCTGTGGTACAGAAAAGGACAGTTCTCCAGCAACATCTCCACTGCTGAGTGGTCAGGACTGGCTTTGCTCTTACTCTCCTCAGACTCAAACATGGATGAGTTTGACCTGAGGAATTTCTGTCCTTCAGAGAGTGCTCTCCTTGGTCTTCTGCCAGTCATCAAAACCTCGACCAAAGCCATGTCAGTCCAGATGTTTTTTTATTTTATATTTCTATTTGGACTTTAGTCTCTAATAACCCCTCTCTCCTCAGACTGAGCAACTGTAACCTGTCCCCTCGCAGCTGTGGTCCTCTGGCCTCACTGCTCCGCTCCAACACTCTGACACACCTAGACCTCAGTAACAACAACCTGCAGGACTCAGGAGTGGAGCTGCTCTGTGAGGGACTGAAGAGCACCCTTTGCAGGCTGGAGACCCTCTGGTGAGATAGTCCACATTACAAATTGTGTCCAACATTTGTGGTTAATGGTGTATGTCTTTAGTCTCTCTGGCTGTCTGGTCTCAGAGAGGGGTGGAGCCGCTCTGGCCACAGTTCTGCGCTCCAGCCACTGCTGTGTGAGAGAGTTAGATCTGAGCTATAACAATCCAGGACCCTCAGTAGAGCTCCTGACAGCTGTACGGGATGACCGCCTCTGCCAGCTGGATTGTTTCAGGTAAGGACCCCATTTTTATACATGCAGAGGCGTCCCTTGCCATTAGGCAAAGCAGGCAGCTGCTTGGGGCCCCCAAATTGGCAGGGGCCCCCACAGAGCTATCTGACATATCCTACTAATAGTGCATTCACACCAGATCCGATAGACGCGCTAGGGGCGAGTGATTTACATGTTATCCCTATGTTTAGGCACACAAGCTTTTGCTTCTGCCTGTTTTGGTCTCATATGAATTGTTTTTTTTTTATGTATGAAAATTATGTCTGACCGAAACAAATAAAATAAAACTGAAATAAAAATAAAAAAAAATAAAAACTGAAATGAGGAGTGACGTGCGATGCAGGTGATTAGACGGGGATGATAGGCACGATTTGAGCAACAAAAGCAGGGCGAATGGCGCAATAGACATGTTTGACGCGCGCCAAGAGAATTATTTTAATTTTAATAATACTGTATATAAAACTAGGGTAGATCCTGCTGATAGCATTTAGCCCACCACAAATGATGTGGAAAAGTGCCACAAGGCTATTTTTCAATGAGTCTCTTGTTATTTCATGGCCAATTCTCTCTATAAAGTGACCTTTTCAAATGGAAATAGTGTATTTAGCTATATTTTATTGAACATTGATTGATTTACTAACCGAAGACAGAAGGGAAGCCAGCGGGAGCGGGGGAAGATAACAGGGGATAGCAACAATGCCCGGCCGGGACAACAGCTCCTCAAACTGGGCCTGGAAACACGGAAATGCCGCTTGGAGCCGCTGTCATCCAGGCGCTGTGTCTCTGGAGGATTTGCTGAAACCAGAGACTGAGCCTCTGCCACCTACCATAACAGCACCACAACTTCGCGCCACACAAACACCTGGTGTTATTTCCACCCCTGCTTTATTCCTCTTTCCTCACGTCCACAGTCATGGTTGT
>OMNZ01085157.1:5019-20653 GCA_900303255.1 Lesueurigobius sanzi
AGCAAAGCCAACTAGTCCATCACCTGCTTTATTCACTGTCTGCCAATAATGAATATCTCTACTCCAGCGGTGATCACTTGTTGTTGTGCACAGCTTATTAAACTGGGACTTTATCCGCTACAGTGAGCAGCAGTGCGGTCAGGGTGATGTCTTTGACTAAGAACACAAAGAGAAAAACTTGCTTGTGGCGATATTTGTCATTCTTCCTTTCAGGCGGGCTAATTAAACACCCAAGAGGTGGCGGAATGAGGCAGCTAACACTGAGCATGGCCAGTCGCAGTAAATGTAAAGTCAATATTAGTTAGAATTGAATGGATAGGTGGACATTATTTACTCAGATGCTGTAGGGTTCCTTTACATTTTGACTTCACTTCACAAATGCAATTTTACCCTTCATTAAAAGCTCTTCAATTCCAATGTCAATTTGTTTCCCTACACACATTATACCATGATATTAAGGTGCAAGATGGATTGAAGACGTAGGAATTCACACTTGCTATGACTTCTTCAGTCTTCATCTGTACTCTGTAGTTGAAGTGTTGGATGTTTCGTTCTTTATCCAGAAAGCTTTGTCAGCAAATGAGTCGACTTGACACGCCCATGGGTCTCTTAAGAAGAAACCAGTAGGAGGAGTTAACCTCTAAGTCCCAACTCTCTTTGTACTAAAGGTTGGTAAAAAACATCTTGGCCTATTCACACCTAATTACTCGTTACCTTCCTTTGCCTCCCCCTGGGCCCTGCTCTGGTCAATGGTCCAGCTTCATTAGCATGGCATAGGTGTCATTTCTGTCTAAGGATTTTGTTGTAAACCGGGTCTAAATTAAACCTAAGGCCTACATTGCGGTTCATGGATTGATTCTCTTTTTTCTATGTTATGGTCCCTCTGCCGTTTTAATGAACAAAACAGTGCAGCACATGCCTTTGTGAATCCTATTCTTTGTGGATCAGGTGGCTCTGTAAATTAGCCGATTATATGTTAATGTATTGTTTACCCACTGCTCATTTTGTGCCCAG
The DNA here is from genome assembly GCA_900303255.1 of Lesueurigobius sanzi. Classification (NCBI taxonomy): domain Eukaryota; kingdom Metazoa; phylum Chordata; class Actinopteri; order Gobiiformes; family Gobiidae; genus Lesueurigobius; species Lesueurigobius sanzi. The sequence goes on from OMNZ01085157.1 coordinate 6,034, forward strand.
GAAATAACCAATTACCCTGAGATTGCCTCTTGTTTGCTATCGCATGTGCTCTAATGACTTTAGAAAGCCCCATTTTGGCTTCTAAAATTGGCTCTAGCTCCCTATTCATATGTATGGAGTCTACCCCAGACCGGTTTAAGACCCAAATGAGGGATTTTTCTTGCTCATTCCAAAGCTCGCATAAGGACATGGACGGCGGCACGCTGGGACAACCATGGGGAAAACATGAAAGGCGAAAAGCAGCCGACCAAAGAGTTTAACTTCAAATGTTAAGGGGAATCAGATGTGGAGGAAGTGAGCTCTGGGAACAGTGAGATGTGTCACGATGAATCTCCAGTGGTCCCGTCTTCACCGGACCTCCTGAGAGCTCTGCCCTCTTTCGGGAAAAACCAGAATGTTGTCCTTTGTGAGCTGTGCGGCTGTATCTGCTGAGACGGGACGATGGTGGGATGAAGAGAGAGTGGGCGCGCGGGGAGCTATGAGCACGAAATGACTTTTGTCTCTGTCGGGGTCGTCTGAGGCACTGCGGGGTAACGTGGCATTGGGGGAGGGGTGCGGTGTTGGAGGAAATGCATGTCATGAAAAGTTCAGGCCTGTGTTTGAGGAGGTCTCTGGATGATGGGAGAGTTCCAGAATATGGGAGTTACTCAGCAGAGATACTGTGGCAAGGACTCCCTCACTCTTGATGACCCGTTGCTTTGGATTTGGAATGATCAAAAGTCTAGGGCTGAGCAACTAATTGAATTTTAATTTTCTCGCAGTATTAAGGGCAATCTCGATGATCGTGCGGTATTTCAGCTGTCGTCCATGTGTAATGCTATATTGAACTGCTGCAACTGGACTGCACTGTTTTGTCATTAGTCATTGCTGCTTTGGATATGCTAGAACTATGAGAACTTTGGGCCACTCGAAGGAGAGCGTGTCTCTGGACTTAACCGTGAAACACCAGGGAAATACTGGACTTTTCCGAAGTGTCGAAGGTCGAGATGAGGCGCTGTTCCTTGTTTACTATTGCATCCACAGGACGCACCAGGTTAATGTGTGTACTCCTCATTTTCCAACGCATATCAGCCCTTTTTTTTAATCCGATGGCCAATAAAGGTTGTGTATAGTAGAGGTGGGAGATATATCGATGTTTGGAAGATATGTATTTTTGATGGTTTGCAAAAATATCATTATCGAGTCCCACTAAATATCAAGATATTCATTTTTGTTAATATCCCCCACCTTTGGTTGTACTCTGCCTGTTCTTGCCTCGCCGTTGCATAACATATATGAAAAGCATCCACTAGGTATTGTTTTTTTTTTACATAAAAAAATCAAATCGAGAGCAATCAATAATGGATAAATAATTGTTTTTTTTTTTATTCATTTTTGACCCAGACCTAGGTTTAACCCTGAATTTGACAATCCCATTGCAAGTACATTCATAATTTAGAATGACTTCACTGGAAAATACTTCCACTAATAACTAATAACTAATAACTAATAACATTCCAGTGTGATGCCAAGTCAGTATAATCCATCATGCTTATTGTTAAAACAATGGCCCAGCCGTCATAAAGGGAATTATTTTGGCATACCTTAAAATGTCTTTGCCCCCTGCGCCATCATTCAAAAAACAGTCTAAACCCAAATGTGCCTAAGAACTGGCTCCAGACTCTGTCCACATTACTTGAACAAACGCTCTGTCTAATGCAGCGTCATGCAGCTGCCTCCTGGAGAAAATCCCAGAATGCCTCGCTCAGGGCCAGAATACCACAATGTAGGTAAACAGAACCGAGACCCCATGATCGATACTATAGCCTTTCCTTGAAACTGGCCCGTAAAGGTCGCGCTGCTCGGAGCTTTCTGACTTGTTCTGGACAAATTGATACAACAGTCAGTCAAAACCTGCATCAGGGGAAGCAGCCGCGTGCATCTGCATTGATCAAAGTGGCATTTCAGCAGGTCACGGCCAACGCGTCAGCGCCAAGAGGAAAGTAAACACTATGTAAAGAGCACAGAGGCTGATGGAAGGGGAGAGATTCACACAGACACCTGGTGAAAAGGTGCACTGCTGACAGCTCGACCAGCCCTTGGCAGATGGCCGTTTGCAGAAGCCAAGTCTTACCACTCATACTGACAGGTCAATGCAGAAACCTATTAGTCCATGATCATTGTCATGTACGATTTACAACTGTTCATAACAGAACCACCGACCAAATGTAGCTTTGATAAGTATGCAGTGTAATTGTGTTTAAAATGTGAGCGACCTCTCTTCTGTGCCTGTGGGATTTGAAGAATAAAAAAAAAAAACATCCAGATTTGACATGGGCATCTTTAAAATAGTCAATCTGTAAAAATATTTCCTTCAGTTGCCCTTGGCTTTTTAAGTGAAAGTGAAAATGGTCCGTCTGCTTATGTGTAACAAAGAATTATTCATTTACAGTGCCGGCAATGATTCTCTCAAGATTACAATGTCATCCCTCTTTCAAGTTGTCTTTTAGACCTGCTTGCTACTCACTGCAGAATGACTCTAATATAATACAATCAACTGCATCTAAATGTTAATGCTCATGAACAGTTGCCCACCACACTCCATTCTGAAACTGTGTGCACAAGAAACTGAAATAAAAGTATTCCCTTGAATAGAACTCCCTTTCAGCAAGTCTGGTCTTTGCCCTTAGGGTTTCCTAAAAAAAACGGCATTCGGAATCTGCTCCTCTTCTTCTTCAGTGCTGAGTGTCAAAGCCCACTGCGCTCACAGAGCTATAGGTGCTGCAGCTGAGGAATTGCTGTTACGATTGTGCTGAGCACATGCAGGTCAGCTCACTTTGAAATGTGAACTGCTTTTATGTAAGCACTAATGGAGAGGCAAGAGCTTTTCAGCTAAATTAAGTTATTTTCTTTTATAAAAAGCGTATTTGCTCATAGAAAAACTGAAGGTCTGCAGAGATCTGTCACCTTACACATAGTGGCTTTGCTCTGTAGATTGAGTTGTCTTTTTTATGGCTTTGAGACATCAACTGATTTACTTTGCTGTCATTTGGCCCAGTCCTTAATGAATTAGAGCAACCAAACAAAGCACATGATCCATGTCACTCCACCACATTACTCCATGTCTCCATCAGTTACCCACAAATTACACAGCTTGTTTCTATTTGAGTTTAATATTCTCTTTCAGTATGTCAGTGGTTCTTAACACATTGAGTGCCACACTGTTTTTGGAACTTAGCCGTAGAGCGGCTAGAAACAAAAATACTGCATGTTTTATGAAACATGTGCCGTTTGAGCCTGTCACGCTTCTGATACTTGCATTTCCGGGTCAAAGGACTTGTAAGGTCATCTGAAGTGTAATATTGGACAGTGGACCCAATGCAGCAATAACAGTCAAATGCCGCGTTGTGATAAAATGTCCAGATGAAATGTCCAGATCGTGACTTTTCACAAGTTTTTGATTGTCATTTATTTCAGTTCTGTTCATGACAGAGCTCCCAAAATCACTCATAAGGTGTGAGTGTACTAGTTTCGTAATAAACCCCCCCCCCCCCTACAAAATTTAGACAGAAATTTCAAACTATTTGCTGAACTCAACAAGACATGGGGGGGAGATTTTTTGGCCTCGATTTGTTCCAAATTCCCTGATCAACACAGCTCCTCCCTGCGAAGGTATGTGACATCATTGGCACAAATTACAGTAAATTTAGGCGGACAAACATGAAGGGAAGCCCAAAATCCTGGGATTAATGCGTACAGTGGCTGGATTCGCAGGGACACTCGAATTTGGCACAGTCTCACTCAGAACCCACTAAGACCCTCCATCTGGTTTGTGGAAAACCCCGGCTTTGAGGCCTAATCCAGTAAAGGTGTTCAGCTGTGAAAGCCTGGTCAGAAAGTGCTCCCCGACCCGTATCCCTCTTCTGAACACCTGTCTATGTTTCCTTCTACCACAAGACTTTGACTTCACTGACTAGTTACTGTGTGCCTTGGGATCTTTTTCACCTTTGTTTAGTTTAACATTGTAGGTTTGGTATGAAATTATATCTAAAGTGGATTAAAAAGCAGTGTCTGTGATTTTGTAGTCTGACACAATCTATTTCAGTCGATTGATGTCTTCTAAACAACATTATGACAAGGCTATATTCTTAAAATTTTATCTTTGCCACTGCCGGCTTACACAGGGAGGAGACATTTGACAGGACAGAGGATGGATCTTTGGCTCGCTCACATCATCAATCAAGCCAAACTAGTGCCGCCTCTTCTCGCCTCTTCTCGCCTCTTCTCTCTGCCGCTGTTCCAACTTTCCTTTGCAAACACTATAAACCCGAGCTGAGCCCCAAAAGTCTTTACCGCGCACTAGGAGCTCGACACTTCCAATCAAAGTCTATATCCAGACAAAAGACTCCGACAAGGGTTGTTCCAATTAGGGATGCACCAATCCAATACTGATATTAAATATCGCAACCGATCCTGGAAAATATACAATATCATGTTTCATGTGTTTGTGTATCCTGTTTTTACTTTCACTGATAAAAATATGAATTGTAGTAGCACGCAATTAGCAACAGCAGCATTTCTAATGGTAGTGAAGTGGACTTACTCCTGGCAGCGCCCTGAGGTGTACTGATCAGCTCATGCTAGAGGAGACAGGGCTTTTTCTGTAGCCGCCCTCAAACTGTGGAATGACTTGCCTCTCCACATTAGGGCTGCACAGTGGCTTGACCAATTAAAAAACTTGCTCAAGACATATTTCTATTCACTGGCTTTTAATCACTGAGTGAGCAGATGTCATGGCTGCTGACCGAGCTTTTAGTGCTCTGTTGCTTTGTGTTGGGTTTGCCATCTCATTTTTGACACCTTGTGAAGCACTTTGGTCAACCATGGTTGTTTTTAAATGTACTATAAATACATTTTGATTGATTGATTGATAGTGTCAGCCAATCAAGTCTAGGAGAGAAGCTATGACTGGGTCATGCATAAAGCAACAAATTGAATATTGGCCACTGTTGAAGGTCTCTGTGTTTGTGTTTCAATTTGTGAAATACTGTAAAGCTGGGCTCATTTTAGAGACAATTAGCTTGAGACAAGAGATTTTCAATGTGCCAAATTAGTCATCAACTCACACCGTGCGACTGATTCACATATGATGAGAGCCTGAGCCAACAATGGAGGTGCTCACACTCTCTGGAGTGAGAACACCTCACAAAACTGACCTACTACTCGCACTACGAGTCACGTGACCCAGAGCAGCGTGTGACTGTAGTATACAGATTTGATCCATCCCACTATCCTCTCAAATGGCGTGTTTTAACATCCAAACATTCATTTCTGTGGCCCCATGCATGAACCTGATATATCACAAACACTTTAATACATTGCATTAATGAGCACAGTGTTACGTTTAATCTAAACTTTGTCCGATTAACATTCATGTGGTATATCAGGTTTATGTATGGGGCTACAGAATTGCGATGAAAAGTAACGCCGTGTTCATTAATGCAAGTATGCAGGACAATGTTTAAGTACTTGTGGTATATCAGGTATTTCGTGAAAACGTTATCAGCGCTGTGTCTCCCTCGCTCCCTCTGAGAGATTTTCAGTGGTAAGTTCAAGAGATGCTAATTGTGGTTTGTAGCCCCCTGGACACTGCATGCCACATGGTCAAGCTGAGAATCGGCCCGGCGTGTTGTGAAATTGAAGTTTGTGTCCAAATTTTAAAATAAGTAAGCTTAGCTTAACAGAATTACAGATATAGCATATTTGCCATATGTAACAATGGGGGACAAATCACCTTTTTACTAATAACAACAACGACATCACAACATTCTTAAGAGCCTATAGTTTAAAACTGAGTCGGATGGCAGCTGAAAAGTCCATGACGGTAACTAATCATCAAAATGCAGATTCCTAGTCATAGTTTAAGCTAATTCCTCTTTAATTCCTTGGCAAATCCACATGAAACAAAAAACTGTCACAAAATTCAATATCTTCTCTGCACATATGAACTAAGGTCTAATTATTTTCTCATAAAGGTGTCCAAAAGTGGTGCTAATATTCAAAAACATGTGTGATGTTGGTCAGTAGAAATGACTTTCAGCCATAAGATTAATATGACAGGTTTGTGAATCCAACTCGCTCTCTCATCACATTCATCTCGTTCCAATACCATCTTTTTCAATGAGACACTTTGGCTCAGTGTGAATTAAAAGAACGGTGAGGTCTGCAAAAAGCCCAATCGTACATGGCTAAGCTCGGGGTGGCGGGGAGCCGAATTATTCAAACATGCATGAATGAAACAAAACATTTGCTCACTACAGATGAGATTGTATTGTATTGTGTAAAGCAGTGGGAGCATGGAGCCTGTGCGACAACTTGAAAGAAAAGACATAGACTTGAAGTCAGCGGTGCTCTCGCGAACACACCGGTAATGAGAACACAGTCCTGTCACGACTGGCAGTGGCTTGATTTGCTTCTCAAAAATGGTTCAAACGCTCAGAGGAAGACAGAATCAAGATCGCTGCTGTAAAGTGATACATGGATTGGATAAGCAGTGTTGCCCGTCAGTGCAAGTTACAAGTCATTAAGGACTGAAAGAATATTAGTTAATGTAGTACGGAGATTAATGAAGATGATTTTCTGGGATGAAATGAACATCTTTAACTGTTGCTCGATGAGACGGCTGAACGATTATTTTGTATAACATTTGAGAATACAATTATGGAATACTGCATCAGGTCTTGTTGCCAATTTGAGTCATTACTTTAAGTCCAATCTTTAATAGCTGCTTTGCCGTTTGTCTTTGTGTCTGATTATTCATCTCTTGCGGTGAGTCATCCACGAAACAATCAAACAAGCACTGGATTATTATTGGCCGTTCACTTCTGTTAGAATTAAATGGAACTTGCTGAGGTACCGTTTTCCCAGTCCAAAGATCTGCTATTTATCTGGCACAAGTGTCTCTGCTGCTTGCGTTCTCAATATGTCTATGCCACCAACACTAGGTCCTTCCACTTAGACTTCGCTGCTGGATCCTTTGCAGTTCACAAAACCTTTAAAGAGGGTAAAGTGCTTTTAGCAGTTATTTGGTGATAATCTCAAACACATCTTGATCATTCTCTTAGACTTGGTTGGTTTGAAGATGATGTAAGATGCTAAAACGGTTAAAACTAATCCTCCCTCACCTGTATTTCCGGGTTCTACGAGCAAACTCTCCATAAGCCCCTCCCCGCTGTTCCCCTACACACGCATTGTGCTGTTAGTGGAGCTTCAGCAGATGTGTTTACATGGCCGTGCTCTTTGATAGAGGCAAAAGAGATTGTAAGGTAAGGTACACATTTCCTGGATACATAGGATGAGCTTCGGGGAAATGGGAGTTGCTTTTCATGAGCCGTTGCGCTAAAAATAGTTGCCTGGGATGAAACGCATCGCCATAGATACATGTAGATACTTTATTGATCTCACATGGAGAAACCAGGCAGCTGCAACCCTTTCATGGATGCCAAATTACAGAAATGACTGTGAAGCAACGAGAAGCACACAAAAATAAAAATTACACATGGGATACACAGTACACCTGGTCACGTGTTGGAACTTTTTCTAGGGACACGGGGGCGGGAGACCAGCCAAGGCCACCCAGACCAGGCTATGTGTTTGATGAGAGAACAACATTGTAGCATGGTAAAAAGCTCTAAAAAGTCGATTTTGCATAATACCCACAAGTGTTTTCGGGTGCAAATTTATTTTAGCTCAAACAAAAGGGGAATCGATGTTGATGTTGTTCATAGTGGAGCTGCTCACATAACATTAATAAGATCAGACCATCATTGGCAGACGCCTGCTGTGAGGAGGAATACTTCGGCTTCTGGCTTGTCAACTCCTGTATAGTGTGTAATCATTTTAGTGCATTGTGACTAGACTCTCTCATACTTGGTAAGTACATAACTCCTGTGTTAAGTCCTGTGTTACTTACGCTAACCATAGGCCATTTCCAGTAGTTAACCATGCACTCATTGTGAATGCAATATGGCAACACAAAGACAACACAGCCTGTTTGAAAGTGGAATTTATTTTTGAAAACAATAATGATACCAGAATAACCCTGAAGCCCTCCTATGAAGAAACTAATGTAAGTTCTGAGTACACTGCCGCCTGTCATTTCCAAGTAATCCAGTGGTGGCTGTTATGAGCCATCCTCGAGACACAATGCATCTCTTTGACACTGTGTTATTGAACTGTGACTCGGCCCAGTCTGAGTGGTCTGGATGAAGGCTCAAATTGAATGAGCCCTGCCGCAGAAGATTGAGGTGAGTGATTACAGGATAAATGTATAAGAAAGAACAGGAGAGTAATGTAGTTAATTCAATAACTCAACTATGTTTCATGCTGTGGGCCGTAAGCTCTGCAGTTGCGATGTGTGTCTTTTTATAGTATATCCAGACAAAGATTAACCGGTTTTGTGATTACAGCAGTTATGAAAGGTGTTGGTAGATTAATTGTAAGAGTTTTAGGACCCATGGTAAACTGTTGTCAATGAGCCACAGCGCGTGAATATTTGTGTCACTCGGATGACTCTCACTGGTAAATGCTGAAGAATCAGTGTCCAGACTTAAAGGAGCACTATGTAACTTTGTTTAGTGAAAAATAAAATCCTGATAATGTGCTTATTTGGCCTTTTAGTGACCAAGTGGCTGTATGGGTGTAGCATGGCACCTTTACTTTCCATCACAGCGGCTTCTATGATCTATGACGCTCTAGGATCAATTCTTCTGGGGGTTTTGTACCAGAAACCCCATACAGTTGATCCTGGAGCGTCACTAAGGCCACTATGATTGTTTTTGTTTTTTTTTCACATATAAAGTTAATTAGTTCCCCTTTAAATCCACCCCAAAATGCATCAAATCAGCCGCAGTTTAAATAATCCAATGTGCTGCAGCAAATCCTCTCCCTCTTTTATATCCAAAGCTTATTCAATCTTTGTTAAGGATACAAGTGCGAACACATGATTCATAGTTAGGTACAGTAGTTACTTTCCCAGAAAGAGGAGGAGAATGCAGCGTCACAAAATGTAGAACAACGTTTGCTAAATCTGCCTTCTCTGTTGCATCCATGAGTCAGTGGAAGACACTGCCAACAGAGATTACAACATGTACTACATTTAAAACATTTGCAGAAAAATATAAGAATTTTGTTCTTCTATCTGCTCCTTTCTGATCATGGAAATGTTTGAAACATTGGAAAAATAATGTGTACAGTATGTGACTTGTACAACTATGCATTTTCATGAAAAAGAATGAAAAATGAAAAACAAAAAAAAATCAAGTTTGCACACATGCCTAGTAAGTTAGGCCCAATCTCAATTCTCCCCCTTAGCCCTATCCCTTGGCCCTATCCCTCTATTTTGCGCGTTCACGAGAGTCAAAGTGGTGTCCCAATCTATTTTTAGGTTAGGTGTAGGGCAAAGGCAAAGTGCGATTTTCCCCTTTAAGCAGAATGTTTTGGGATGCAGACTTCTAATATATTTTAGTAGTGTATTGTGTTTCAATTTATATTAAATTAAATGTATGTAAATAATACTGTTTAAATTGTAACTTAAGACACAGTCATGTGTCCATCTACACTTAGAATCAGTCTAGTAAACTGTAGCCTGCCCAGGGACTACAGGTGGAAATGAGCATTTTTGCTATAACCTGGTACAATGCATATTTTCTTTGTGTCAATGTTAAATTGTACACTGTCCCTGTACAAATAAAATACATACCATACCATACCACGAAGAGTCCCAAAAGAACCATGTGCAGCACTGCCTTGGATGTTACATCATGGTAAAAACGAAAGTGACTACTATTTATATTAATTTGTTTCAATCACTCTTTTGTAATCATGAATATTGAATCAAGGAGACAACAGATCAGAGAGGGATGAAGATGTCTTTAAATAAAATACTTGTTAAAACATTCATACCAATGTGCTTCCTTTAGATATGGCTAATAATATTATTCTATTGATTTTTATTATTTTAAAATATTTCTATTTCTTTCCTTTTTTTTTTTTTTCCTAAGGAAGGAAGCCTAAAGATAAAGAATAGCATTGGCGGGTTAAATATAAAACAATGCCTGTCTTGTTTCTTTTTCATGCCCATTTACACTGTACTGTAAAGATTTTGAGATATTCTCTTCCTTCATTTCGATAATCATGAATGAACGTAAAAAAAAAAAATCCTCACAATAATTGTGACTTAAAAAATTTGACTCATGACCATCCATCCATCCATTTTCTTCAGCTTTATCCGGGGCCTGGTCACGAGGGCAACAGTCTGAGCAGAGACGACCAGACTTCCCGATCCACGCACACTTCCTCCAGCTCTTCCTGGGGGATCCTAAGACCATCTATTCATCAATTTTCTCAAAAAGAAAAAAATCATCTTAGGCTAAGATTAGTGAGTATCTAATAAATGGTCTTTTTGGCATAATATGTTATGGTATTATTACAAAAGATTGGTTACTGAATTATGATTCGCTGTGAAAGTTCCTGCCCTAGTTATTATCTAAATCTCATTCTTACTCTACCCATACCATTACAAGTTTGCTCTTCCTCCATCAACATTTCTCTCACCTTTCTCCAACTTTTGTAGACAGAAAAGATTATGATTGAGCGTGCTGAAGCCCTCTTTCTCTCAGTGGCCTTTACTCTGGCCTTACCTTTGTTGCAGATAAAACGTTGCTTTCCCGTGCGCCGGCTCCAAACCCCGACACCTGATGAAAAGAGTGCCAAGCCTTGGACGGAGAAAGAAAGAATATAGAGTGTGGGATGAAGCCCTCAGTCGGTCGTAATAAAACACAGCCAAAGAGCCTGACACTGCTAGCCCTGAGCTCGGATGAAAGTCGACAGACCAAGGACTGTAATCAACTCCACCACACACACCCGTTCAGCGCAGACTCACAGAGGCAGCATCTCAATTGTATCGCTGTGATCTAAAAGCATCAGAGTGAGAAAGGGCTCGACACCGGCTTTATGTTTAGTCTTTTTGTTGACGTTATTATCTTCTCCTGCTCCTCGGGAGACTTCTGTAAATATAGCACTTCTCAGTATTTAAAGTCGAGGCAATTTAGGAAGCCGCTCAGGGCAGTTGGAGATGTGGGTTTCGTCCCAGATCTATAGTACCTGTTACTCAGTAGAGGTAGTTAATAGAGATGCACCGATCCAGCTTTTTTGCTTCCGATACAGAGACTTGGGGTTGAGCAACTGATACCGTAAAATTTTCTCAAAAGTAGGTTTGTAGATGATATTGTTGTTTATGTAAAAAAAAAATGGTTTACAGTGATTGAAAAGTGACTGATCCTTGTTACATTAAAGGCACTATACCTGATTTTTACCTCGAAGAAGAATTACATTTGTTTTGTCCCCCTTTAGTATATTGTAAACATAGACATTTGTGGAAATAACACTGTGCATCTAAATATAAAGCATTTTTATCAATTCCATGAGTTTGCAGGCTACTTTTCTGGCATTTCTGTGAGTGGTCCTTAAAAGTGACCCACAAGTTGTGAAATTTGCTTATAAACTTATCCCTGTGAAGAAATGGGATTTAAGAAATGCGTTAGGAAAGTTAGGAATGTGTTTTTATTGTCATTAATGCACTGATGCTTTATCAGTAATTCTATGACAGTATTTCTCAAACTAAAATACAAAGTCAGATCTTCAACATTGGACAATATTGTTGAACTACTTTGAGCCTCAGCCTTCATTTGTTGAAGCTAGCCTTAGCATACTGCTGCTAACTGCAGTATTTAGCGCGGTGGCCAGCAACAGTAGTTGTAGAATAAAGACGGAGAAAAAAACTAATTTAATGAATGGATTCTAAAGATCCAGGGCTTTAAAATGACATACAGCATGTCCATATTCGCTGGTGAAAGTTTCGGTTCAGCATTGGATATTTTGAATCGATACCCGATATTGTATTTTTTCAAGTATCTGCTCCGATATATACAATACAAGTATCTGATCATTGCGTTCTTAGTAGTTATGTAATGAACATGTTCTAATGCAAATATTTCCCCAGAAATCCGTGGTGTGTAGGGCTGGGCACTGTTAAACGATAAAGTATGGTATCGAAAAATGTTTTTAGGTAATTGTATTGGGAACAAAAGGCACCCAAAAAATATTTTGCTTTCAGGGCAAGATTTGATGCCTGGCGGGTAGAAAGTTACTTGGTTATTTTGGCTCAAATTGACTCGGGTGCCGGCGCTTCTCATTAGCATAGCCTACGTATAGTTAATTTGTGAGATCAATAAAGAACTATCTTACTTAGCCTTGTAGTTGTGGATTGTAAAGAGTTACACCCACAACGGCGAGGCTAAGTAAGCTACGCTAATGAGAAGCACTGGCACCCGAACCGGAAACAAAGGTAGCGCTTGTTGAGTTAGCGCTAGCTTGACTCAAACATTATGCACAGTCAATAAATGACTAAAATGAAAAGAAATAGTCTTTAATGGTGAAAACAACACTCATTTACACTGCAATATGTTTATTGCATCTTTTGTACATATTAGAAATTTCAAATTTATATGATATTTTAATATTTTGTAAACGTGTACCTGTATATTCCTAGATTCGAGTACCTATTCTACTTTTTTCTACAATTTTTTTCCATTATCTAATTTTAATTTTATAGTTGTGTGTTGTAACAGAACATTGGGCTGCACAGTATATCTCCAATATTAGGTGATGCAATATCTTTACCACCACAACAAAATCACTGAGGTCTTTCATCGCACTTAAATAGACATATTCTTTGTCTGAATACAAGAAGGCATAGTAAATATTTTTTGTTTTGTTTTAGTATCCTAATTTATTTATTCAAGTTGTGCTTAATTCTTAATTAAGACATCAATATTGCGTTTTATTCATCTTATCGTTGAGTACAACCCCTAAACTGTAAAGTTACTACAGAAAGATAACGCCTTGGAGAAATGCTTTGAGTTTCAACATTTACACTTTCTCTTCACACTGCTCACGCAAAAACTGTGAATGAATTTGTCTCATGCAAGAAAATGTCACTTGCAGCACTTTTTAATTAACAGAATGGACTTGAAAATCATTAACTCCAACACATTGCAGAGTCTGATTTAACTTTCAGGCGTATGATTTATGTAACACGAGAGAACGCACGCTCATGTGTTTACACATGTCTAAGCACGGAAGGGTCACAGTTCAGCATCAGGGATTATCCATATGTTAACACTACACTGAACTCAAAGGACACTATGAATACTTATATAACCACACATTGTAAGATACTTTTTTAAAAATATATAACCTACCTACTGTACCTACTGTGCCGTTTCATTAAACTGTACACTTGATTACATTTACTATATTACACACGGTTTTCCTGCTGGATTTCCTGCTGCTAGATTATTGGACTTTATCGCACGTGTGGGAGGTACATGAAGGTCTCCATATGGTACTTTCAATTTAATTAGGGGTCCCAGTACAATCTTAATAGACATACTGTATTTGCACACACAAACCTTATGCTCGCAGAGAATCACTATATTGTTGATTCTTTTCCATCCAACATTTCACTCATATTAAAGGATGTTTAGGACTTTTTTGGGTTTGTGCCAAAGAGGTTGTTTCGCTAGGTTTGTTGCTTGTCAGTTAACATTATGCTTTTTGCAGGTACAGTATATGGTGATGATTTCATATATAACATATCTTGATGATTATCTTGTAAATGCTCCACAACATGCTGCATTGTTTGGAAATGGCTTATTCAACGTTTCCCGTGTCTCATCTTCTGTGTTCAACATACGCTGCTTCTTACCTTTGTCCCTAAGCTCCTCTTTCCTTCGCTCCTCTTTCCTTCGCTCTCCATCAGAACAAAGTTCAGACTCCATGGATTGCGTTCTGTCATCCCCAGTTGTATCGGAGCGGGCTGGAACACGTTTTGGTGGTGAAGCAGCCTGTAGGATGTTGCTCTGTGAAGGAGTGATAAGTTGTGCTACAGAGGGAGATTGTGTCTGCTGTGTCCAATAAGAAAAACTCACTACACTGAACTCTGCTGTCCCAAATCCAAGATACTGATGATACTCTTTTTCCTGTATGAAAAATCTGTGATCCCATTATGACAGAAAATGTTAGAGAACTACTTATAGTTTGAGGTAATCGAGCAGCAGAAAGAAAGTTTGGAGTAAACGAGAAAGAAAGGGACTGGCGAAAAGGGGAGGTTACTCTTACTGAAATGAAGAAAACAAAAAAAGCTAATCGCGAGTTAAAAACTAGATGGCTACAGCTAGAGGAACGAGTTCACAATGATAAGGGCTTTTCCCCTGGGAGTTCTGGCCGAGCCCAGGGCCTGGTCTACCCGCTTTGTCCTTTGTTTCGACATGCCTTACGCCTCATTTACACACAGTACGTTATGGCCACGTCACGTTTTACGCACGTCTGCCTTAACAATAGAATGTAATGTATGTTAATGTAAAAGTATGTGGGTGTTTACACCATTGCGTCACGTCAGCGTCACGTCTGCGGCTCCACTGCAAGGAAACGCAGAGGTTCTATTTTGTACGGATTCCGCAAGCGTCATCAATGCTTTTTTTCACAATACAGCGCTTTGTTTATCATGCATAATGAGCCA
>OMNZ01085174.1:28600-50686 GCA_900303255.1 Lesueurigobius sanzi
GCTCAATTGAATAAATATTATCATTTAACCATTCAATATAATGACGAAGGCTGCATATGTACTCTGCTGCTACACTGGTGCCAAAGAAATTGAAAGCTAGCCCAGTTCTTGATCATTTATGGGAACTGGTCATTGGCCATTGCACCTCAGCGAAGGGCCAGAGTAGCTGCCCCACTTCCTTGAAAGATATGCAATAAAACCATTGCCTTCACAAATGTATTTATTGTGATTTCACATTATAGTACAAACCCTGGCCCTGTTTACCTGAGAGTTGACGCAGCTGTATAATTACCTAGAAGATCTCCATAGTTACATGGCAAAGGTCTCATTTGTGAGCAAGCTTCCCTCCTACACTGCTAGAAGCAATCTTGCTATTTCTATGTAATCATACATTTATATAACAGCGTGAATAAAAAGTTATATGTCTATTGTGCTTTCCTATTCTCCTTGAAACTTGACAGCCTGCTTTGTTAACCATTGAAGGATGTCTCTGGTAACCTGCACAGTACCTAACACTTTTTGTTCATGCAACATAAATATTTACATAAAATATTTAGATTGTAAACACATTAGAAAAGTATCCAGTATGTTGCCCGATGGATGTGAGACCAGTAAGCCAGGAGGCAAAGCTGAAGATATTGAGGTTTTCTTTGGGGGTTTTGAGGCTGGATTGGATTAGGAAAGTGTATATCAGAGGAGCAGCTCATGTTGGATGTTTTGGAGATAATATATCGGCGAGGCCAGTCTGAAATGTTTGACATGCTGAAGGCAGAGATGCCAGACAGCTTGAGACCAAAGAGGAGGTTTCTGGATGTAGTCAAAGAGAATATGAAGGGTATGGAGCAGTATACTTTATCTCAGCCATTCCAAAACTTGAGCGTGTCGCGACCCCTTATACATCCAAAGATCTCTTGGGGCCCACTGATAATAAGAATTCATGCTATTTAAAAGAAAATGTCATGTTATTCCAATGTTTTTTGCGTTATTTTACTTGTACAATACAAGGAAATTACATCATATATAGGGGAGACCGGGGCTAAAAGTAACAGGGGTAAGTTGTAACAGGGGTCCTAGCAGAAAAGCCTATGAGTCAAACTCCATCCATTAGATGTCTCTAGTGAGCCCTATATGTAGGTCATGCAGCAGTGTGATGCCATCATAGAAGTCCTTTCAGTTTTGGAGTGAAGCCATTTTGTTTGGTTATTGACAGGGTGAGTACATTTTCAATATTCCTCCTTGGATCAGTGCATTTGTGTTTAGTGGTTTGAAAGTGGACCAGTCAGAGAGTGTATGGCCAACATTTACCCATGGCACAATGACTAGAAGGAATACTTGAAAGATCCCCTTTGGGGCTAGTTGTAACATGGTTGCTGAGTTAGGTTGTAACATTGTTACAACCAAGTTTGTTCAGCCTGAAAGTTAGATTTCACTCTGGGTGGGAAAAAAAAAAAGAAAATTGAAAATAAATCATCAAATGGTGCATCCTGATGACACTTTCTGCACTAAATAAAGACTAAACTTAGTCAAGTCTTAACTCAGAAACTACCGTTTTGAACCAAGCAGTTCATGCAGAATGCGTGAGATTTATGGCCCTTGGTGTGAGAGCTGGAGGGAAGTCTCACACTCGATGCATGAGACTTGGCATGTCTGTTAGTACATGCTATTAATGCTCTGGTCTTCCTTTTCCCTTTACACACTGCATGTTACAACTTACCCCTGTGGTTGTTACATCTTACCCGAGCATGGGGCTTGTTGTACCATTTTGGGTAGGTCAACTTAGCATGAGCCCATGCCTTACACATAAAATGGGAGCAAGCTCTGTATCAATAAATGCCAGGGATATGTCTGTCACAGCAGCATCACCACATTTTAAAAGCAAAACTTTTACCAGTAACAGAACACCTGCTGTTTGTGTAGCTTTTATAATGGTACTGTAACAACCAGGCTTCCTGACTTTTCCCCAACGGTCTCCCATCCAAGTACTGACCAGGCCCTGCCCTGCTTAGCTTCAGAAATCTCACCGGATGAGGTAGGGCAAAAGCGGTATGGCCATAAGACAGTGTCAGTGCCCTCTGCTGGACAGGTGTGGACTTTCTTCCTTTAAAAAAAAAAATTAGAAAATTGAAAATTTCTGAAATACCAACCTTTGAGATGACTTCTGTTATGATGTTGGGCGTTACAAAAATACATTGATTGATTGATTGAATTGAGCATTTTGGTTATTTCTTTAAAATGCCATAACTCCGCTCAGGAATGGGCTAGAGACTGCTCTATAGCCCAGTTTGTACATAGCCGGCGGGCCGTATGTTTGATGCCCCTGCCCTAGAGACATCAAAAATGTTGCAAATGTTACTTTTAGCCCTGGTCCCCCCTAAACAAATGCATGTAAAGTTCATTTATTTTGATGTGGTTGTTGTGGACAAGCTTTGGAGGCCTCCTTGCAGTGCCTTTGAGGACCCCCAGGGGGCCCCGGACGCCACTTTGGGAACCAGTGCTTTATTAGGTATTTTATAAAACCACTGTATGGAATTAAGAATTCAAAACAAAATATTGTATTTTTTAATGGAGCAAAGTTGTTATGATGGTGCCCATAACAGGAAAAGTAATGTGAATGAAAATGTTTTATTTACCATTAGCATCACATGAACCTTGAATCCATCTAATTCAACCCCTTTCCTCATCTGCATCCTTTGAAAAAGTTTGAGTTGCTACTTTTATAAATACAAAACACTAAACTTGTAAACTAGGTTGCATTCTCCTTCCTGTGCCAGATCTCCGACTTCAAACAGAGCCCGAACTGGCCCCCCTCAAACGTGGATAAACCTAAAAAGCGCGTCTCGCCATCTTCACATCTGTGTGTCGGGTCAGTGCTGGGGAGCAGGTGTTCCTGCCTCGCCATTGGACAGACGGATTAGCCGCTTAACGAGGTGAATTTGTTTAATTTGATAATTGTATGTGCCGAGAAAACATGTTCAGTCATTTTCAGTGGCTTCTGTTTTTCTGTCCTGATTAACGACACTTTCATTCGGGCACATGCAAATAATGAACAGTTGTTGTTATGACCGGGAGACAAAGCTCGGAGGTGCACTGGCTGGCTTGCACTCACATTCACACACTCGTGTACCGTACAGTAGCACAGGGCTGTACACGTCCCATGTGGGCAGCCCCCCTGTGGTATGGTAATGAGCAGCTAATCTCCCCGGTTTACACGACTGCACTGTGTGTCTCTGTATATGTGGAATATGTGTGTGCGCGCATTGAGGTGCAGAGTACAAAAGCCCCAGGAATTCTCTCAGGCCCTCTACCTTCTGCTGTAGATGGGCGCAGGCTGTCAGCACATTAAAACTGAGCGCTATGTGGGAGACAGAGTGAGGAGGAGAACAGATCCAGCACTGGCAGCAAAAAGAACAGAGCAGAATTAAACTAATACACCACAGGTTACTGTTGCGGCTACGAGCAGGGAAAACACCATGGTCAAACAATTCAAATGAAATGTTTAAATAGAGGTTCTGTTTTAGATTCCCTCCTACGCACATGAATCTTGTATACACCCTTCCATGATGCATAAGGCATGGCACTCACCTGGCTTGCAATAAAGTGGTACTTCCCAAGAAAGACGTACATTGTGTAAGACGTAAGATGTCTACCGGTATATAGTTTATTCATCGGTTGATGCTAAGAGACATTTATTCTATTTTCATTTTATTTTTAATAATTAGTACCATTATTAGCTGTTTTTGCTAACTTACTGTCTTCTCGATGCCACGTTTCTCCTGACTTTTTGCACCCCCTGTGTGATCCTATCTTAAGAGTAGTTGTAAGAAGTGAATTTCTCCATCGTGAGATCAATAAAGAACTATCTTATCTTATCTTATATTGAAACGGGCAAATGAAAATGAATGTGTAGGATGTGATAGAAATTGTGACAACTAGGGCTGAAACAAAAAATCGATTAATCAACAACTAATAGAGTATTGAAACAGACACAGAGCAAGATTTATATCAAAATGTTATATTTTTGATGATGTCTTAGGTATAGATAGATGGATGGATGGATACTTTATTGATCCCGAGGGAAATTATGTGCAAGAACACAAGAACCAGACGTGCAGCCCTCTCACGCAGGCACAGTAGCAAGTCATGTTTTTGTAGTATACGTTTTTTGTGTGCAAATAATATTTTTTTTGTGCCTAGATATAAGACGAATGTCAAAACCATTACCCAATCAGAGAGAAATGAGCCCACTCTGAGATCTTGTGGCAAAACCAGTTTGGAATTAAATATAAAAGGCTCTCTCTCACTTTCGCAATCCCAGACTGAATTCAACATGTTTTGAGCTTTGAAATGAGGAATGGCGTGTTCATATATTGTGACGTTTGAACTAAGGGCACAGTCACTCATTACCTTTTTAAGTTTTTACTCTATCAAGACGCCAACAAACGGCATCACTTTAACAATCATTGTGGCAAAAGGTTTATTAAAAAATACACTTCGATGCACCTTTTACAGCCAAATGATTAATCGTGAAAATAATCGCCCGATTCCCAATATAATCGTTAGTTGCAGCCTTAATGACGACCCCAGAGCAGGTAACACTGGCCTGTGTCTGTGGGAGCCTATTTTCTCCCCAATTCTTTCCTGCTCTGTTTTCTGCCTCCTCGTCCCTTATTTTAAATATAATTGGTTATATACCGATTAACAAGTGCTCCAGCGTCAGGGTGGAGGCTTGTTGCCAAGGTGGGTAGAATTCATTTCGCTACTGAATCTGTGAACAGAACACATGCAGTCGCTTTTGCATAATGCTTTTGTCTTATTTGGGTTTATGTTCACTTTTGTGCTTTCAGTATCGTTTGAGCAAAGCAGCGCGTTTTGATTCTTACATACGTGAAGTTTGTTGACTGACTATAGGCCTACAGCGACAGTGAAATGTATGGGCATATAATTATGGTAACAAAGCCACGTGGTTGTCTGGGGTCACTTTTATACTTTGAAGTGTAAAAATATGTTATTATTCAGATATTATTCTTCTCCTTGTTATTTGCGGCATACTCGTCTACATGTAAACATACCTAGGGTTTATCGCGCCGCATTTGTTTATTGCGCTTGTAAATGTGCGTCTCCTTTGTCTGATGTAGATCCAAACTCGCTCTTCTAAAGCGGGTGCTCTTTTTGTGTTTTGAAGCCGTGCTGCCTCTCGCTGGCCCGCTGTGACTGTGTGTTTATTTATTATGCTCTAGTCACATCACTAATTAGTCCCTGGGAGAAGCCCGGGGCCATTTGCAAAATCCCACTGATTAAAAACAAGTCCAAATCCAACCTTGTGTCGCATATACTCACACAAACAGAGACGTGGATGGATGCTGAGGAAAGCTACTTACTGTCAAGGCTGGAACACATGTGGGCGGCGCGGCTCACATACGCACTGTGTTGGGGTGCTGTCAGTTGTTAAGGCCACTTTAATATTTAAACGGAGTGTCTAAAGTCGTCGTGCCGCGGGCTGGCTTCTGTCGCACACTCGGACACACGCTTGCATGCCTTCAGGAGGTCGGCTCATCACAAATCGCACTCAAGAAGTCAAGGGCATCGAAACTTATAAGTGTGACAGACAGAAGGATCGGAAGAGACACAAGAGAGGCTGATAAGGGGAGGGGAGGGGTAGTGCCTATACTAAATATTGGAATAGACACTACTGAAAGTATTAAAACAAAACCACACAAGTGCCAAGTAACATGACTAGGAGTAATTATGAAAGCGCAATATATCAGGAAATAAGAAATATTGCAATATTAGCTAGCGTAATACCCAAATTCTAAAAAGCTAAAAAGTAGGGCTGGGCAAAAAAACTATTTAATGATTTATTGATTATGTAGCTAAAAACTTTTGCAAATTCAAGTTTTAATTAAGTTCTAGCCCATTCCTGTCAGGAGTTATGACATTTTAAAGAAATAATTTAAATGCTCAATTTAGCCACTAGGGGGCAGCCCAGATAAAAAAAAAAACAAGGGAATTCCATATCTGTTCAGCAGAGGGCACTGACACTGTCTTATGGCCATGCGCCTTTGCTCTGCCTGGCCCTGTCAGATTTCTGTAGTAGGCCTGCGTAACTATGAAGGGGGCTAACTGGGCAATTGCTGGGAGGGTCCAATTTGAAGGGGGGTCCCTAAAAAATGAATTCTAAAAGCACAAATGGCAGCTAAACAGCTAAAGGACCAGCTGAAAATATAATTTATTTTCTAAAATGCACCTGAATACAGAAAATCACATCTGAATTAAAAAAAAAATATATAAAAAAACTTTACTCTCAGACTCGCCCAGGTCAAAAGTCATTTCAAGTGCTTTAAAAAATCAAATCAAAACTTGAATATAAAATCGCCCAGCCCTACTAAAAAGGTTGCAGTAACACAAAAAACTTCACACAGGGATTTATCCATTTGTGCTTCGTTCCTTTTGACTGTAAAATGAACAGGCTTTGATTTAAGTTTGAAAAAAGCAATTATTTTACTCCTTACTTAAGTTTGCTTTGTTTTTGACGTACACTGTTTTTGAATCATAAGCATGGTTATTGAATGTCATATTATTTACTTGTATGGTGCAGAACGACTCTTTATTTCTACACAGAACACCAGTGAATCACTAGCTCACAGCTCTAACCACTGCTTTCTGCTGTTGTGTCCTTGGGCATGACATTTTTGACCCACATTGCCTATGTATGTGCTGAGTGAATGAATAATGCATGAAATAGTAATGTGACTTTGAATCTGTAGAAAACCTCTACAATGTATTATTATTATTCCTTTGTAATATATTCTACTTTAGAACTTATCACAGCATTGTGGCGCAGCAGTTGGTGTTCTTCCCGGGCTGAGTTGGGCTTTTCTGTGTGGAGTGTGCAAAAGGGAAGAAGAATATTTATTTATATACCACATTTCATACACAGGTGCCACTCGATGCACTTCACAGTAAAAACAACACAAACAACAATTACATCGATTACTACACAATAGGTTCCACTGTTTGGCCGAGGCCACGATGGAGCTTACACTACGATAACGCGCCTTACTTGAGTAAAAGTACAGATACTACTGGTCATGTATTACTCCAATGAAAGTGAAAGTTGCCTTAAAGTACTTAGCATCAAAGCATCAAAATGTGCAATCTACTCACATATCACTCACTCTGCCAATGTTCACTTCCACCCCCAGTTGTTGCTACATCTTTGTAGAATTTAGATGGAGGGCATCGTCCTGTATACAGTTGTAGCCAAAAGTTTACATACCCTTTTAATCCTTTGGCCATTTTTCATAGAATGTGAATGATGACACAGAATTATTTTGTTCCACTCATGGGTAGTGGTTGTGCGAAGCCATTTATTGTCAAAGAACTGAGTTTATGCATTTGAAATCATAATTAAACAGAAATATCCCTGATCTAATGTTTACATGACCTTCAACAACTGCCAGGAAAATTGCTCAGGAGCTCACTTCAGCTGAAATACAGGACTCGCTGACAAAATTGGACTCTCTGGGGGAAAAAAGATGGGACATTTGGCTAGTTTTTAGTTGAAATGCGAAAAACAAACTCGGTCTCTCAGTAAACTCAGTTCTTTGACAATAATGGCTTCACGCAACCACTAACCATTAGTGAAATGAAGGTTTTTGTGTTATCATTCATAAGCTATGAAATGCATAAGTTTACATACCCTGATATCCAGCCAGGGTATGTAAACTTTAGGCCACAACTGAAACTCTGTGGATGATTTTAGGTCTGTTACCCTGGACCTCACGACCTGGTTGGCTCATGATTTAGCCCATTTTCTATTAAAAATGATACAAAATGGGGGAACCCTTCATGATCCGGGCCCCAGCAAGCCTGTTGACGGCCCTGCTCTCCAGAAAAATGAATTCTGAATCTCAGTGAGGTATTGAGTGTTCTCCTTGTGCTACTCAGAAAGACTATATAATGTTGTGGAGGATCTTAGTTGGAGCTAAGGAGAAACTTCTGTTTATAGACGCGAAACGTCCTCAACTCGATCTACTCAGTCCAGTTGACGATTCAAGTCTCACTATGATGAACACTTCCTGGATGACTAAGAGGAAGGGCCTCTGGAATTGTACGTAGGAACACTAGGAGGCTGATGATTTGCTGTATGAAGTCTTTCTTCTGTTATTGACACTAAGCCGGAGTGTGCCGTGGTGCCGACTGCAGATGCAGACGCTATAGAATGTATTTGTGTAAACATAACCTAATTTTGGCGTCTTAATATTTCACCTACAGCTGCCTGCCTCAGCTAAACAGTCTCAAGTCGTCTTCTCCTGAGATTAATCCCATTTGAATTTAAATCTGTGCAGAAGGGGGGGAGGGAGCTGCGGTGATGGGTAAAGACAGCAGTGCACAAGAGGAGGAGCTGGGATGATGGGAGACTCACCGCAGCGGGACAGAGAGCGGCGGGACGGGGTACGGGAGGTGGAGGCAGCCGGTGATAAATTACTTTGAACTTTAATGGACGTCTCCTGCGCTGCTCTGGTGATGTGTTCGGACAATACACAACATTACTGGCACACATGAGGGGTGATCGCAGCTGACAGCGTCCCCAATGACCTACAGCACACGCTCGCTCACGCTGCGCCCGGGCTTTACACAGCTCATGCTCTAAATTAGGAGAGGAAGTCTGTACTGCAGAGTAAGGAAGGCCCGAAATATACTCTGAAATGAAGTGAAGTGTATGTCGCCATGTTTTCAGAATAACTGTTTGAAGTAGGGTACAACCGTAGATCGCAAAAGTTACAATTATGTTCTCTGTAAACAGCTAAATATCCTGTCTTCATGAAGTCTTGAAATGTATTAAAAATCCCAACCTCTGTACTTTAAACCGCTATTAATAACCACTGAATTAATATGTTGTGAAACGTATGCCATTCTTGTATTAGAAGATTAATTATTATTTCACACGAAAAATCTATGTGAACGTGCGCTTTGTTGCCATGGGTTACGCTCCGTCTGGTCCATGTAAAATGACACATTCATACAGTATTGTAGACAGATGCTGGTGTCTTGCCCAAGGGCCCTGCAGCGGTTTGTATTGGTCAAAACAGATATCGAGCCTCCAGTCCTTGTGCTGCAACTGTCAACCATTAGGAAAACTGTGACCTCTGCAAAGCTAAGGCCACCATTTTCTATAAGATAATGTCGTTGTGCTATCGAATGTCGCAAAATATTCATAGGAATCACTTAAATCTTTTGGTGAACTGGTCCAGGCTTGTTTAACGGTGAAGAATCTTTTGTTCCAATCACTTGTCTAGTAGGCTTCATGAACATTTCCGAGGAGGGTTGCGATTTGCTCAATACCAAACAATCCTGTGAAACTTTGTTGGATTCAGACTTTGGATGTCGTGAACGGGTCTTGGCGAGGTGTAGCACTGTCACACAATCAAAGGCTGGTGAGAATAGCTGCTGTGGCAGAGATTGTGACATGCGTTAAGTGTGAGCCTCAGGGAGTGGTGTTGTCGCTTGCGGAGGGGATAATTTAGTCCCGCTTTAGATACAAGATGTTTGCTGTGATTACTCCGAAGGTCAGAGAACTTGATGTCAAAATTAAAAATGACCTCCATAATGTGTGCGTTACAGAGCGGCTGAGTGAACGAGGGGAGGGGTGTGAACAGTCTGTCAGCCGGGTGGGTGGGCCAGATCCTTGATGACTGTTTCTTAGATTCTCAAATGAAACAGTTGCCAAGTAGTGGTGGTATTTGAGGATGAAGTAGTAAAAATAGCTTGGTGTGATTAAATATTCTTCTGATATTTTCACCAACCATTGGTCCATGTCCATTATTACTTTTCCCTGAAAATGTATTTAACTATTATGTTGACAGATACATTTTCAGAGTGTCTGTTGATAAGGGCTGGGTACAAGGGCCGGGACAAAATATCTTGCAATGTATTGCAATAGTAGCTGTAAAGTATCAATACTTGAATAAAGTATTGATTCATTGCTTGGGAAGCAGTGCGAAGTCGCGTTGAAAATGTGTCAATGGTCAGCTGCCATCTTGTTTTGTGTTTACATACTGCAGCAGTGATTCCCAACCAGGGGTACGGGGACCCCTGGGGATACGCGAGAGGCTAGCAGGGGGTACTTGGAATAATTTCAGATAAAAAATAATATGAAACAAATTGTATTTTTTATTATTATGGTCAAAGAAAAGACATTTAAAACATTTAACTGTAAAGAGTGAGAGTTTGAGTGTATTTATCTGTCTTTTACCTGATATATTGGAGTTTTTGTCATTCACTTTCTAACTAATCAACAAAACCATCGAAGCAGGGGGTACTCGGATCACAAATGAAAGGGGTACGTGAGACAGAAAAGGTTGGGAACCACTGCTGTAGCACAAAACAAACAATTGCAAATAATGGATTATAAATGCAGATGGTACATAGAAAGACAGGTTTATAGCCTTTTATGTTCATAGAAGCATATTTAGTGTAAAACAAATATTCAAAAAAGTGCAATGAGTGCCTGGATTTTTATGTGATTTTTGTCAAAAATAAAAATGTATACAATATCTACAGTCTTTATTTTCCATCTCCTGGACCAACTGGATCCATAAAACATTTTTCTAATGTCCCAATATAGTCCAAATATATTGCATACTCACTGTAAAAGTGCATCATCCCAGACTCCCAGCCCTACTGGGCACTGTTCAATTTTCTTTTATTCCGATACTTGGTTTACGATACCGGCACCTGAACGATACTTTTTGATTCCTATACAACCATAAACCATAAACAGAACAAGAACAGTCATTCATTCCATAAAAGACCACTTCATTGTTTATCATTTATTTGAGCTGAAACAACCAAGTAAGTTTCTTTAGAGCGGTCTCAGGACCCGCCAGGCATCCAAACTTGCTATCTAAAGGAAAATGTGTTTTCGGTGCCACATTAAACAGTTGCCAAGTAGTGATGGTATTTGAGGATGAAATAGTAAAAATAGCTTGGTGTGATTAAATATTCTTCTGATATTATCACCAACCATTGCTCCATGTCCATTATGGTATTCCCTACTATTATGTTGACAGATGCAGTTTTCGGTTCCTTTACCCCGATGCCATTAGCAACTAAAAACATTTGTCGATACCATACTAGTATTGTTTAATGGTACACAGCCCTACTGTTGATCTTATGATATGGGTAGCTCAAAAATAGAGATAAGATAAGATCAGTCACTAGACACATTAGGACCTGTTCATGCAGATAGTGGCTGTTTTATAGATCAAATCAGGCAACACATTTCTTAAGGTAGCATTGTCATTCCTGGCGTCTGTACATTACTTTTCCCTTTTGTACCACGGTATTTCTGACTTGAAGTAACATGCAGCAGATTTCTTTGCCGACATAGCCACATGGTTTCTCGCAAGACAAAGGGTTGATGGACCGGGGTTAACCAAATGAAAAGGCGAGGTGTAAAAGTTGGTGACATGAATGCGAAGAGGAGCAGCGAGGGGAGAAAGTGCCGCCATATGGCCGGGGTTGGGATCAGACAAATAAAATGTTACCTTGCCTTCACAATGGTTAACTACACACAAATGAATCACTAATGGAGCTCTCATTCACAGTGTCACGCATTCTGGCGCTCAAAGGCCCCGGCGCCTGAATGAGAGAGGGGGACATTCGCACAGAAGGGTCGTAAATGTCGTCGGAGGTGGGCGGGACGTGGACCGTGTGAGGTTCGGGTGAAGGGTTTTCCGGAGCCGTGCCGCCTTTCTGGAGACTGCGGGTCCGCCCCTGTCCCTTCTGTGCAGCCAAGGCTTTATACGTCGCTGAATGGGGGGCTTGTCCCTCAATCTGTGGCCCACGACTTTGCCAGATTTCTAATGATTTCCCAATGATGATCCAGGGGGTTGTGTGTGTGTGCGTGTGCGTGCGCTCAGCCCTGTGCCACTTCTATTCTGCGCCGCCTTTGTGTCTATCCAAGAGTGCGCTTAGCTGTATGACAACAACTCGTCATGTGACTTAGCAACAGGGGACAAAGGCGTAATCATCTTTTCTAGTCAACACAACCATTTTCAGAATAAAATCAAACCTTAATCATTTTCAGCCCATTATGTTTTGATGGTGGCTCAGATTAGGTGTTAAGGCCCAAACCGTGCTCTTGCTTCTCCGCGTCTCTAATTCGACTCTGTTTACTCCAAAGATTTAACATTCATTTCCCATTTACCTCGCTGCGCACGGATTCGATAAAAATCAGCCACAACAAATGTACTGGCAACTTTTATCATCGTGCATCATCGCAGAGATAAGGTGTACTTTGGTGCTAAAATAAAAGATACATTTTGTATAAACAACCTTTGAATAAATATGTCCAGTGTAGTCATTTGTGAACATTCCCGTCGATGCAATTTCACTCATGGCACGTCTGTAGTTAATAAAACAATCAGTCAGTCAATAATGATGATTTTTATTTGTGAAACCCAGATGTTTTGGCCCATAAAATGTGAGCATGTGTTAACTCTTCTGTAAAGAATGAATGTGCAGAGAATACTAAGTGTTGCGCTTTCCATAACAAATAATGTAATTACCAAGAGAAAGAAAATCAATGCCTTATACTGCTTTAATTGGTACAGTAAATCCAACATAATGTAGTTTTGTTTTGTGGAGCTGTGGTGCTCTGCTGCAGGCTGTCAAAAAAGACGAGCACATTTTCTAATGAACGGAAAATTTATTCCTCCACATAAACTTGCGGAAGGTGAAACATTCGTAACCATAAATTGTTTGGTCAAACAGTGCTAACAAATTTGAATACAGATGACTCATAACAGCGCACAAATGAGCACAAAATGTTTCATCTCACTCGGCGGCGGATGAATGTTTCACTTAAGATTTATCGCCGATCTCTGAAAATGGCATTAAAATTAGGAAAGTTCATTTTTTTGATTTCAGAACGAGGATCAGATGAAAAACATGTTAATTATAGCCGCTTAAAGTGGGATTTTAAAAGCCTGATTAAAAACACTGATGTGACGAGCAATATTAAAACACGCTCCTTACCAATGTGCATGTCTGCTATTAGATTTTGTATTCATTTTGTTGGTGTAAGTGACAGGTGCAGGCAGTCAAAGCGAGGTCTATCATAGGTCTGATGTGGGGTGCACTACGGACAATCATCCTTTAGTCACAGGGTCAATCCGCATTCACTCATCATTTCCAATTTACGTATCCGTGCATATCTCTGGACTGTGCGCGACCTTCTGACATCTCTCCACAAAGATCAGCCGTATCAAAATGTGCAATCTACTCACACATCGCTTATTACCACTCTGCCAATGTTCACTTCCACCCCCGTGAAGATGCGGCTACATCTTTCTCGAATTCTATGTCAAAGTTTTAGATGGAGGGCATCGTCCTGATCCTGTATAACTCTGTGGGCGATTTTACTGTTTTTGAAACGAATATCCAAACTGAAAATCCGCAAATGTTGACGTTGATCATTTTCTGTTTTGGATTGGGTCCATACTGTATAATGCAGGTTCTGATATCACCAAGTAATTAAGAGTCCAGGGCCAATGTCACAGTTGTTTGCCCAGGACCAATGTTACAGCCAGCCAATCAGGGGTCAGTTGTGCTAGATTGTCTGCTCGGGAGGGACGGTCTGCTTTGAAAACTCGAGATGTCGTGACAAAAATGAAGTTTAGGAACAGGGAAATCTTTATGGTTAGGGTTAGGCTTAGGTATATTCTCAGACAAACCTCATAGATCTGTCCAAAATGACAGCAGACCGTTCCCTGTTCCTAAAGTTAATTTTTATCATGACATCTCCAGTTTTCACCCCTGATTGGCTGGCTGTAACATTGGTCCTGGGCAAACAACTTTGACATTGGCCCTGGACTCTTACTTAATTCAATTCAATTCAATTTATTTTGTATAGCCCAGAATCACAACAAACCTCGCAGGGCTTCACAGAAAATAGAAAGACAATTTATGCAATTAATGCAATAGTGAATTATTCTTGATTTATCTTGATGACAGAGAACACATTGTACTTCATGCCAGTTTTTATTTCATGTGAATTGGCCTAGTAATTCATAGATTAACTCAAAACGCATCTGGATTTTGACAGTTAAAAATAGGGGTGTGCTCAAAATATTGATACAAGTAAGTATCGTTATAACTAAAAAAGATACAGGATTGATATTGTGGCTCTCACACTGTGTCCGACCAATTATTCTGAACACTTCATGTTGCAAGCATTTAACCAAAATGTACTTTATGTTCTTTATTCTTCAATAAATTAAAGATAATACACTGAGTTCAGTTTTCTGAGTAAGTGGATATGTTCACGATTAACTAATGAGCATTAGGTCTGTTATAGAATCATATCGAACAGTGTCAAATTGTTTTAAGAAGGCTCTGTATCGAGGTGCGTGTCGTATCACCAGTTTCTCAAAGGTACACAGCCCTAGTTAAAAGGGAATCTTGATATAGACCTTGGAAGGTCAAGTACTGCCAGGCACTTGACCTTAATTGGTTTAATATCACGCTGATAGGGAAGGAGGAGAGCGACAGTTGCTACAGTTTTGCCTGATTACTTTTGAAGGTGTCCAGAGAAAGTTAGGACCCTATTACAGTCATAAAGTAGCTAACCACTCTGACAATGTGCACCTCCACCCCTAATACTGTAAAAAAAAAAGTCCTGGTTACTTTTTGTACCTTTTTGATTTTGAGTTAAACCAAGTGTGAAATACAGTAGATTCGGTTGAAGCTTATTAGACCTGTTGCACAGTCACTTCCTCATGCCTTAAGGCAGGTAATCCCTCTCTAAAATTGGAACCATTTTTCTTTGACTTCTTCATAAGTCTCTTTTCATTTTGTCTCGCACCATCATCAAAGCCCAGAGCTTTAAAGACTTTAGAGAACAAAAGTGTGTTACGAAGCATGTTAACATTTAAACAGAACCGATGGCCGCGCTTGTATTGGGACTGAATAGACAATACTTCTGTGGTTCTTTTTAAAGTAGGTCAACCTTTCAAACACAGACATTTTGGAAACCGGAGCTGATGGCGGCTCACGTTTGGCCCATGTGAGGCAGCCGCATGTATCAGAGTGAAGTCAAGTGCATGTTTGATGGTGAGACAGCAGGGATATATTTGTGTTAATGTTTCATAAGTGCTCATTTATCAAGGCGTCTGTGTGTCTTTGAATGTTTTATGAAGGTTTCGAGACGTGTGTGGCTGTTTATGCCTGGCTGCGTCTCTGTTGCTGCTGTACTCTTGAGGATGACCTGTGCCATTTTTGTGTGTTTGCGAGAGAGGGAGGAGGGGGAGGTGGCGATGGGGGGGACATTCGGTGGGGCCAGGGGAGTCATAAAAGATTCAGCTCCTTGGGCCGTATTGTTGCGCTGATAACAAATGTTTCCATTTAGTGATCATGCATGAGTTATAACTCCCCGGACAAGGCTGCTGCCGTTTCGGCGAGTGCTCAGCTAGATTTGTGTGCCCTGACGCCTTTAGCATCTTGTCGCTAACAAGCGGTCAGACCTTTGTAAATGCACCGCACAAACCTACAGAGATAGACAGTAAAAAGTTAATGAAAGGATTGTTAAAAAATTGCTAAAACTTGTGAAACATCCACTTATTCTTATCTGGATATTGAAGTAAGGGTTTTACAGCCTCAAATCTGTCCCATTTTCCTCCTTTAATATTGCATTTCGTGGGTTATCATTCTCTTACATAAGATTTTCAGTTGAATGACAGGTCAAACAGCTGCCACAGTCACAGTCCACTTGTCTGACACAGAGCTAGACAGACTAATGCATTTTCATTTTGACAATCCACTTTGCACTTAAGTTTTATTCCTTTCAAATAACATTAGATCTAGTGCGATTTAAACATATATAATTTGTCACGCCTACAGCAGCCTTGTTGTTTATCTGCCCACACAATGCTGACATTTTCAAACGGCCTTTCAACGACTACTCATGTTTTCAGGAGAGTGTTAACTTGAAAACAACTTTGAGTTAAATGTGATATTTATTGGAACATGGGGTTTTCCCATTCGTCAGCGGCCAAAGTAATGCAAGAAGAACCACAGCAGACAATACATGGTACATGGTACATGGTAATACTACATGGTGAGGTGAGGTTGACTCGTGGACAAATCCAAAAGATTAATCGCATTGTTTTTTTGTTAATTTCTTTATTGTATTTCAATCAATCAATCAAAGTTTATTTCCCAAGCACTTTACAACAACACTTGGCAGACCAAAGTGCTTCACATAAAAACAAAACCCATGAAAAAAACATCAATATTATTACAAAACACGAAATGTAATAGGCCTAAAGTCAGACAAATCATAGCAACAGTATATCAGTACTAGGTATTGTTGAAGGCTACTTTGAATAAATGGGTCTTTAGTCTGGACTTAAACAGCGGCAGGTCCAGGTACTTGTATCTATTGTAAAAAAAATTTGACCCATCCTGCTTCATCCAGTGTCTCCGGATAACCAGGACTTGTAGGTGACCACAGCACAGTGCCTGAGGACCAAGCCCCAGGGGCTGAGCCAGGGCCTCGATCAGGAGCTAGTTTGAGGATTATTCAATTTGATTGATTCGAGAAACAGGAGCAAACTCACCAGACACTGAGAGAACATTGAGACTCACAAAGCCACACCCCATGGCCCTGGAATTGATCCCAGGACCTTCTTGCTGTAAAATGAGAGTTTACCATTCCACCACTGTGCTGCTCTAGTCTATTTCCGAAGAGATGTCTCCAGGTCCTACTAGAAAACCAACCGTGCTTCATAAGTGCTTGCAAATATGTATATCGCCGCACAATGTGTGGGTGGTCATACTGTTTCGTCTGATCCCTGCGCATGTGGGTAACCTTGTTGACAGTGCAAAGCTACAAAGTGTTTTTCATCCCCGCATGAGCACAAAGACAAATTCTCCCCTTGTCCGTCACCGAGATCTTCACTTTGAGCCTCACACACAGACGGATGGACAGATGAAACACAGATAGGCTGGGCTGCACTATTATGCAGAAAGCCCTCCATTCCAATTGATCACAGGCACCAAATTCAGAACAAAAGGGAAATATTGCACCTCAAAGAGCACAGACCTTCTAACAGAATGCCTAAACGTGCGCGCCGTTCTCTGCCTCCACTTTTGAAGCCTTTGTGACACTGAATGAGTTATAATTTCAGAGTGGCTTGTGAAAGCGCGCATATCGAGCGCTTCAAACCCAGGGTCTAATCAGAGCCCACCCACTCTGTTCGCCCTGCCCGCTCTAGACTTCCTCTTTACTCATCTGTCTGCTTCTCCCAGTGGCTAAAGGCAAGGCAATCAACAGAAATAATTAAAAGTGTTACCACTATTAGAAATTTTAATAATTTCCTCTCGAGTTCTAGGCGTTTCATATAGATGCAGAGTGGGGTTACATTGTAATAGGTTTTGCTACTGGGGATGTACACTCCACACAGTGTTAGATCAATACATTGTGGGTTGGAAATGCGTACGGGAGCTCGCTGCGCTATTAAGGACAACCATACGAGCCAACATCCTGATACAACGTGTATCCCAATACAACTGATGCTGAATACGCCACAGCAAGGTGAAGGCCCGATACCTGATAGTTTTGTTCACTTTGTTTGCCTGCATTGTTTGTCGATTTTAAATACTGTAGTTGTGTCCAAATTCATTCCAAACGTAACATATCCCAGTTCTGTCACAACATTCAGGTTCACTTTTCAGGTAACAATAACGGTAACAACAACTGGCCTGCTAGTTCTTGAGCAATCTATTTATAATTCAATGCACTTTTCACAAAATGTCTACTTTTCACGATTCATTCCAGTATGACAAAGCATGCCAGGAAGAGTCGTGGGTGTCGTTGGGGTACATTATCCAACAACTTCACTACACAGAGTGAGTTTTGCATAAAGGCCAGAGTCAAACAACCACTAAAGAAATGTATGTGTGTATATATCCCAGTACACAAACATCTGTATCAACATATATTCATCACAGTATCTAACAATATGTCCAACAGACCTAACCACGACTATTTCCTGTAGAGAAAACACTGCTATAAACACTAGACTTTATGTTGTTGTACTTGTTTACTCTGCCGCTCAGTGCCTCTTTGACCTTGCAGCCGATTTACAGCATGTTGCAAATGAACCTCCTCGTGGACCTTTTTTCACCTATTTTCCATCGGGGTCATTTCAGCTAATCATCTGGTGGTGTGGATTTTTAACGTAAGATTCGTGTTTTTGACCTTTCTTCTTTGAGATAGACGCAGGCTTTACTCTTTATTCAAACACTGGACAATAAGCAGTGTTTAGCAGAGGAACAGGGCAAGGGGTGACCGTGGCAAAGCAGGCAGCTCAAGCGTCATTTTCAGCAGTTCATACAGCTGTTGTATCAATGAGCAAGACACTTCACCCACTGCACCTATAAAGCTGGGGACAGGATTTTAAAACATAACAGAGTGCACAGACCATAAACATAAGGACTCACACAAGGGCACAGACACACACATGAGGAGTCCCACGACAAATCATTGCTTGCGAGAACGTTTCATTGGGCCATACCTCCACAAACTCTGGGAGGCTCAAAATCTGGCTAAAACTCCTCTAGTGTGTAGCTTTAGAATGGGTTTGTGTATTAGTGGTGCTTGTAATTGTAAAAAATGTATAGTATAAATCGTTCACTCTCTGCACTCTGTGGTGGCAAGCTATGTAGCCACAGCTGCCTTGGGGTAGACTGACTAAAATGTGATATCCCATGGGACCCTTCAACCACCACCAATCACCCACACAGTCCAATTAGCTGTATTATCATTTCTACCCAATGTAAAGTCGGCACGGTAGCACAGTGGTTAGTGCTCGTGCTTCATAGCTAGAAGGTCCCGGGTGTGATCCCGGGCCAGGAGCCTGTCTGTGTGGAGCATGTTCTCCCCATGTCTGCGTAGATTTCCTCTTGTCTGCTCCAGTTTCCCCTACCACTAAAAACATGTACAATAGATCAGGATGAATGAGAGTGTGTTTGTGTGCACGAGTGTGGGACAAGGCCACAATCCGGAGTGGTGTGTTTGCATGCATGTGTCTCATGTGTGTTCATTTACATGCACTGTCCCAACCAAAATAAAAACAATACAAAAACATACAGAGAATACAAAGTACATACAGAGAATCAAAATTACTCTCAAATGTTTAGTGCAAACAGACAATAGTTAAATCCAGATCAGGGCAGCAGGAGTGAAGGGGAGAGGTCAGCTTCTGACCGCGTGGTGGTGGATGAAGTTGTCCTCCAGTCAGTTGCATCTGGCACGGAAAGAGACTCGCACACCACGTCATACTGTACGTTTGTAAGTGCCTTGCCCAACGACACAACAACGGTATGCACCGCTCTGAGCTGGATTCCGACTAGGGCTGGGCAATATTATGATAAAAATCGGATCGTGATCTGATCTCCATCACGATCTTTTTTGGTAACCTCGTCATATTGTGATTCAGTGGTTTTTAATGCAGCTCTGAGCTCAAATACTTTCTCCACTCACTGCTTCTACTGACAGGATTAAACCAGAACTAAACCAAGAGAAAACTAGGTCTAAACCAGGTCTAAATTCAGACAATATCACAGACTATTCAGTCTGTATTAAACCAGGTCTAAACCAAGAAATAATCCGGATTAAAGCAGAGACTGAAATCAAGGTCTAAACCAGGACCAAACTTAAAAGGACTAAACCAGGGACAGAAGGAAACAATGACTGGACTAAACCCAGGGCTAAACCAGGACTATTCCAGGTCTAAACCCAAGAACTCAATCAGAAATAATCCAAGAGAGAACTGGATCTAAATCAGGTCTAAACCTGGACAATATCACAGACATGTCAAAACTCTGGACTGAAACAGGTCTTAGCCAAGAATAAACCACTGCAACACTAGGTCTAAACCCAAGAAGAAGCAGATGGCTTTAGTCGCCTTTAAAAGACAATTTACACATGAATTGTGATCAAATCGAAATTGTGATTTAAACTTAAGAAAATCAGATCGGTGCACAAATGCTCTAACTACTGAGCCACTGTCGTCCCTTTTAACTTTACTGTCACATTGTTAAACAAATTCAGCTCTATGAATCTCCTCTGTGCCGTCAGTGCTGCCCACCTCTTTATCATGGAACTGGCAAAGCTATGACCAAGGTCACCGCGAGCGTGCCAATGCCTTTATAATAAAACATGTGTCAACACTTATGTGAATTTGCTGAAATGGTGCCGTTGTGATTTGGCTGCTGTTATAGTGCTGTAAGAGCCACAATAGACAGACTCTTGGGATTGGAGGGTGCTAGCTCAGCTCAGGTCAGCCCAGTGTGATTGCCCCTCGTGTCCTATGCTAGTTTCCTCGGTTAAGGACAAGCCCGGCTGATCCGGGGTGTGCGTCCCTGGGGTGTAGGCGGTGACATGGCCAGCGGCGACACACTCTGACGACTCTGCTGAAATATTAAAGCTAATGGGATCTGGACTGTGTATGTGTATGTGAACTAGCTCTGGGATGGATAACGCTTTTCATTCTAAACAGCGGCTGTGGACTTTCAGCAGAAAACTCTTACCATCGAATGAAGGAAGAAAAAAAAAATCCTGGCGAAGAGCGCAGACAAATGATAAAAATGAGGTGCTGTTAAGATCCCTCAGCTGCCAATAAGTAGGCGCCCAACACACAGCGCTCCACTCAGACACACAGCGGCTTGAAGCTATCATACACATTGCCTGCAGCACAATACAGCTCGTTAGTGGAAACATGCTCAAAATGAGTCCCTTTCCCGCTCTCAACCCCTCCATCTCTCAAGCACTTGTCAATGTTATTATTTCCAAATGAATACACACAAATGGGGAACATTGTCTGACAGAATATGCTATAAATACACCCAATGACAAACACTCAGAGAGATGCTCAACTCCATCAACGCCCAGCATGCGTTGAGACGGAGGGCGAATTGAACGAGAATTTAAAAGGAAAGACAGCAGTGGAACGTATACATCGGAAATTAAACGTAGATGCTCGGCAGTTTAGATAATGAGTGGTAGATGGATTATGAAGATCTAAGGAAGCGAAAGGCACAACAACACCACAAACCCAAGGCCTCGATGATTAATAGTCTCTTTTTACACAGAGACAAGAGACTCAAACAGACTCCGGTGGTACGAACAAAGGCAAGCCCAGGAAACACTTTCTGAGTCCCGAAACAATAGATGTGTCTGGCAAACTGAAAAACTGGTATTTCTAAAGTCTGAAAGCATTTTGATACGTTTACTCCTGCCTCACAGCAATTCAACCAGCCGACACTTAGACAGACAATTATCATTTAGGCAAAGTTGTAAGACATTTTTACAGACAATTGGGTGAGTTTTGACGCTACTGATGGTTCTACTTCTGCCCCACAGCAAGAAGGTTCTGGATTTCCATTTTCTTCTTGGGGGGAGGGGGGTTGTCCATGTTCTCCCTTATCACCTGGAGGGACACTGGTGCAGGCGAGGAGACGGAGAGTGAGGTGGCTCGAATTTCTGCTGCTGTGATGAAGATGGGGCAGATGATGGAGGAGGGAGAGTGAGTGCATTTAATGAAAGACTTGAGACGTGATTGGAGATGAGGTTGTAAGTTCTGTATAGTCTTCATGGGGTTGAATCTGTGTTGTTTCCTCATGAGAGTCTGTACTAGCGATGGTATTTATGGCTCTTTACTGGGACCAGAGTCATTGGGACCCATTCATTTCAAAGAGCAGTTCAAGAAACTCATTTTATATTGATTTTCTCAAATGATGCCAGACTGAAAACTCATATTATCTAAAACCTGATCACTGACAGGGACATCTTTTTAATTTTTTTGATTTTTACCCTTTACACTTCTTGAAAAAGGCTTGTTGGAGCCGATACACGTGGGTGTGACACAATTAATGAAAAGCAAATAACCGAGATTCAGTTTCAAACTGTTATAAGAGACATTCAAAAGAGCAGATTCGGTCATGAACACCCATCACTACTCCACTATACGTCCACTTATGTCCCGATCTCTATGATCTTCCCACCATCAAAGTAAATGG
>OMNZ01085175.1:7959-19291 GCA_900303255.1 Lesueurigobius sanzi
TACAGCCTTTTGTTTGTTTCTGATGCTGCAACATTTTAATGACTGGGTTATTTTGTTAGTTAGAAAATGCAATTGTACTCAAAAGTTTACACATTTCATAGAATATGATTGAGACCACAAAAGCCTTTATTTCACTCATGGTTAGTGGTTCCGTGAAGCCATTTATTGTCAAAAAACCTGTTTGTTTACGCTTTTCAGCTGGAGAAACTAGCCAAATGTCCCTGATAATAAGTTTACATATTGTGCATCTTGAAACAAACATCAGTTTTGTCAGAGAGTCCTGTATTTCAGCTGAAGTGAGTTCTTCTTTGCTCCTGAACAGTTTTCCTGGCAGTTGTTGAAGGTCATGTAAACGTTAGATCAGGGACATTTGAGTAGTTTCTGTTTCATTATGATTTCAAAAGAGGAAACTCAGTTCTTTGACAATAAATGGTTTCGCACAACCCCTAACCATGAGCGGAACTAAAGATTATGTTATTTATACTAAATGATAAATGGCCTAAAGAGGTATGTAAACTTTTGCACAATTGTACATGGGTCCATCTCCTTCGATGTTCAGACGCTGCTGGGTCGGGACACAAATGTGGAATTTCCCAGGGAACTTTTGTAATGTATATATTTTTTCCAATTAATATAAAAACCCTACTTTTTGTCTTCATCATTTTTGTGAAATAAATAAAATACTGTAAAGGAAAGAGAGTGCCACCCAGACAGATGAGGGATTGCTATAGAATAAATAATTGAAATACTTAATTTACAATCAACTCCTTTAAAAGTTCATTAAGAGTTTATTAGCTCAGCACCAGGGCCTCACCACCTGAGAGTCCGGGTCCTTGGGTCTGATGGGGGGGCCGCGCAGATACTTGGCTGGAATCTGTTTGGGCTTCGTCCTCTGTTCTTCGTCTGGATCCACCTCCATCTGATCAGTCTGAGCACAAACACACCAGACAATGGCTTTAATGAGAGTTGAGCTGCCACATTCTTGATATAACTCTACATTATTCTTTCACATGTCGGGCACATTTTGATGGTGATAGAGTGTAAGCCACCACTGTAGCCACAGCGGCTCTGACCGTCAGGAGGGAGCTGTCTCTTGGGCAAATATTGTCTTGACAGTGACTCTACATTGGTCAGAGCTGGGAACATTAGGGCTCATTTATCAAGACAGGCGCTAAAGAGCAAGGGCAAGTTGGAAAATAGCATAGAACTTCAGGGTTCCCACTCTTTACTTGAAATTATTTTCCAGGATCTTCCATGACATTTAAAAGTGCAAATATACATAAAACATTGTGATTAGGTATTTCGGGTTCCTCTCTGCCCTCCTCGCTCTCCAGCGCCACCTGTGGATGCCATCTAATAATGGCTAAAGCCTATAGCTTTTTCATTTGAGCTTAGTTCGAGCATATGTTTTCTTGAGAACATGGTAAAATGGGGGATTCAGGGGTCCTCCCCTGGGAAAATTTTGAAATAGAAGATACTTTTTCCTGTGTTCTGGAGCAGACTGAGCTAGTCTTCAGTCTGGTGTGGTTGGCAAAGTGTCGCTTAGATTTATTAAGCAAAGGGAGAAGACATATTTTCAAGGACAAAACATGTTTTTCCAGGACTTTTTTTGTAATTTTTCATGACTTGAAAAAAGGTATGTCATTTCCCAGGTAGAGTGGTAACCCTGCTGTTGGTGGGCATGTTGCACCATTTGAAATCACTTGTTACAGTATTAGTGCCCCAAATCTCATATATGAGAATTCTGTGCAAAGGTAAAATTATTTGAAGAGTTCATTTGCAAAAACAGATATCTCCGTTTTGAATTTTTAGCAATATAGTTTTAGACATTGATTACTGTGCTCTACAGGGGACACCAGTAAAAGTAAAGTTGAATCAATTTGATCCATAACAAGTGTCTTCATATTTCTCATACACTAAAATAGATCTGGACATTAAAAACACACCTAGACAAAGAGAAAATTACAAGCATGAGTTGATTTTTGTCAATGGCACTTTGCAAATAAACTCTTCATTTATTTATTTAATATGAACATAACAATATCATTGGACGAACCAGATGCATTGTTTTAAGTGTTAGAGCACATGTGCTAGTTTTTAACACTAGTCCACAGGGGGCTTTTAAATTACAATAGATAAAATACATTTCATAAAAGATCAAAACAAGACACATTTTACACATGAGAACAACTTTGGCCCGATCTTAACCAATATGCAAATAATTGATCCACTTTTGCACTTGTTTTGCACACGAGCCAATACTTGGTAAATGGTCTCTTTCCATAGGAGCAGTGTGGAGCGGCCTAAACTGGACTGTTCTATACTGACCCCACAGAGGGCCCGGAGCCACTCCTGCTGTG
The DNA here is from genome assembly GCA_900303255.1 of Lesueurigobius sanzi. Classification (NCBI taxonomy): domain Eukaryota; kingdom Metazoa; phylum Chordata; class Actinopteri; order Gobiiformes; family Gobiidae; genus Lesueurigobius; species Lesueurigobius sanzi. The sequence goes on from OMNZ01085175.1 coordinate 10,320, forward strand.
GCGTCTCCAGCAGTTTGCCTTCAATAAAAAAGGATCTCCACACGGGAAAATACACACTTGGGGCAAAAGTGTCAAACTGAAAACAGCTGTAAGGGACAGGCTAAATGTGACAAATGCTCAAGAATAAAAACAATGACTGTCTTGTTTGGAAACCGTTTAGAAAGACACTGGTTAAATCCATTACAGCGTGATGAGTTGTGGGGCAAAGAGGTGAAATTAATACAACAAGCTTTAATGACACGTGCTTCTTACTTGTGCCCTGTAAACGGGAGGCCCTCTCAAATATCTGGATGGGATTTGTTTAGGCCGCCTCCTCTGCCCCTCTCCATCTTCTCCATCTTCATCCTCCATCTCCATCGCTTCAGCTGAGGTCTGGGAGCATGAGAAGGTCAACCAAAAATGTGACAAAACCAGCTTGGAGCTTTTCGTAGGAGTGAGGAAAAGGGAGCACGTAAGAATATATGCTCATTAATATTTCCATATATTGTGGATCTAGCCCCTGCAGTGCGTTGTGGACACTAAATCAGCTCTTACTTGCTGTTTGTAGATGGGAGGCCCTCTCAGATATCTGGGTGAGATCTGTTTAGGCCTCGTCTTCTGCTCCTCTCCTTCATCCACCTCCATCTCTTCAACGCGAGACCGAGCTCTTCTTCCAGTTTTCTATTCAACAAAAGTGTTTTAAATTGTTATTTATCAAACTGTCCATCTTCGGTGAATACAAGTATCTTATCAACCCTGACCCAACTATGAATTAGGATCTATAAAGTAGGATTAATGACAGCTAGTTAAGCAAATAACCTTTAGCCTTTCAAGTATTTCACAACCTTTACTTTGCAAAAACCCGTTTCCTCTCCTGATCCGCAGGAGTCGCGTCTTTAGCCAGTGACTGGAATAAAGTGACATTTGCTCTGCTCTAAATGGCCTCTTGATTTGAGCGTCACACTGGCCCCTCTCAGCACCGGAGCCGTCATCAGGGGAATAATTACAGACTTCTGCTCTCAGGAAAAGTGTGTGTCATCTGCCTGAAATGGTGCACTCTCAGAGACACAGGCGAGAGAGAGGGACACTGGAGCACACAGCACAGACAAAATAAGACTAAAATGGAGTCAAGTTAACTGTTTTAGAGCCTGGAGTCGGAAGGTAGATGCCTGCGACCTGGCGAGAGCGGGTGAAAAGCCACACTCTTTGTTCACTTCTTTTAATTGTTGTTAAAAAGTTGTTTAAATGCTCCACCGAAAAACATGGAAATTAGTTAGCCCTACTCCCACTTTGGCCACCCCTGATCTGGACCAACCCTTTTTTCTTGAAGTTCCCTCTGATTGTGCAAAACCGAAAAGTACCAATAAGCAATGAGCATTTATTTCAGACATAAAAAGGAACCGAGTGTCTCCTGCTGCTGTATTCTTTTGACAATCCTTTTCTGAGCTGGTTAAGCCATTTATAAAACAACCTACAGGCACCAGAACCTCCTGCCATAGGTGGAGGTTTCTCCAAAACATCTGACATGAGAAACTGTGTAGTCCTGACCTTGTTTGTCGGCAGTGGGTCCTCAGACCTGGAGCTGGACCCTGGACCAGGTCTCGAGGGCGGGTCCAGGTCCAGTCCTGGTCCGGAGTAGGCCAGGATTCCTCTGAGGAGCTGATAGTCAGGTTTCTCCTGGTACTGCAGGGACTTCACACTGAGGAGGAATGATGCCACTTTATCTGGAAAGACAGGACAGGGAAAAGTAGTTTTAAAAGTAGTTTTAAGGGCCTCTCACACCGGCCTGGAGACTAGTTCGCAGACGTCTCCGCAAAGTCTCCTGGAGTTGCAGGAAATTCTAAATTTTTAGGAGACTAGTCGGAGACTTTTTCTCAATTCAGTTGCAGTCTCCGAGGTCAGAGCATAAGCTATTTTTAGTCTTGGAGTCGCAGCAACTAACTCTGGGACGTCTCCACCAGTGAGATACCTCCTTGACTATTTTCATTTTCTATGATTTTGTAGCCCTTAAGCTTAAATACACAAGACAGCAAGTATGAGAGGGCGTGGAGGGATATGTTTTTTGTGGTGTTTCATTGCATCTTTGTCTTATGCTCCAGGATCAAACGCAGAAACTCTGTTTTCAAAGCGGTCGATCTAGCCACTGAGCTAACTGGGCCGATAGCTGCTGCTGCTGCTGAACTTATGTTGATGTAATCGGCGGCTGAGCATGAGCATAGACGATGAGACCACGTGACGGTAGCTTTGCTTTGAGTACAAGTCGTCAAACATGGCGTTTACATTCTTCTTGTTCCAAGTGATTTTTTGATAACCAAAAATGGCATCACCATGAGCATGTTTGGTAACACCGGCCGGTCTTTATTTATGTTTATCCGTTTGTTCCATAATGTTGCTTTAATACAGTATATATTGAAGTGTGAGAGTCAGAGAGTGGAGCAGAGGGAGCCGCCGCTGCCTCTGCGTTGAATACAAAGCCTTATCGGCGCCCGCAGCCCCAGCGCACACGCCCATATGTCACCCATACATCACCCTGACCCCCCTCTCATCCACAGAGGACAGATAACACTCAGACACCAGGGGAAACTGAGCAACTTATGGAGACAGAGCTCATTCTGGAGAAACGTATGGCCAAACAAGGAAGGCGCTAAATTAACATACAGTAAGTCCGGCGAAGGAGTCTGGACATCACAAACACGAAGGAGCTCGAAGGAGGAACTGGGGAGAGTGTTTTGAGCTCTTGGGGAGATGACAAATATCCAGGATTATAAGTGCATAGCATGGTTACAAGGTAAAAGGTTGAATGAATCATCTTCAGTTCAACCTTACCTGCAAAATAATGATCTGATCTTGATTTTACACATTTAAAAGTAACATTTTATTGTGAGACGGAGCTTGCATTAAGGCTCCAGCCTAAATACATGTAGTCTTCAATGAACCCAGTTGAATGTTTGACTGATCTGTGGCCCTTCATGCTGTATACACTCTAAAACATGGTTAAAAGTTACCAATAAAAAACCCCAACAACGACTTGATTCTTAAAAGGTAACAAACTCAACAAACCTGTCCCCACGCTGCGCGATGACATTTCCTGGACAGACTCCGGCAGATTCTGCATAAACCTGAACGAAACGACAAATATTTCATAAACAGAGCAGCAGAACAGACCCAGAGTCGCAGCAGAGGTCCTTGGGTTCGAGGCGGTGGTGGCGGAGTCTTCTGATTTGAAGGCCACATGATCGATCTCAGCTCCCGACAGTTACTAACCCTCCTTGACCCCGGCGTGTGAGTAAACAGGTGAATGAATGAGAGTGTGAATGGGTGAGTAGTTCCTTGATGTAAAGTGTTTTGAGTGTTCAATGGAGGTGGAAAAGGTGCTTTATTGTTGCTGAATGAAAATGTCCTTGACCCAACCTTCAACCTGAGCCTCGGAGAAAGCCGTCAGCATCTTAGCCAGGATCTTGGTCAGGAGTATCTCGCTAAAGGAGGTACCTATTGTATTTTGGGTCGATGGGGAAAACCAGAGCACACAAGACGAGATCCGCTGACATCCCACTTGGAGCAGTTGTTTAGGACAGTGCTTCTCAACTGATGGGGGAAGCATGTTCAGTGGGTCGCCAGTGTTTCCCCAGTATTTATTACCATTTAAACTTCATAAATAATATCTTGTTGATGTAAAATGACTGAAATTATGAATATTTGACCCCAATATGATAAATCCAACATCTCCACTTTAGTAGCTCCTACAGCCATCAAACCTTCCAGTCTTGGATTTAACAATATTTTGAAGATTTGTTCAATTCCTAGCTTGGTCTTATCGAGTTTTGAACCCACAACAAGCCTATTTTTTATTTATTTTTTACCGATTTATTCACCTATAACTAGTTTATTCAAAAACTAAACCAAATATCTAAAATCCCCTCTGAACAAATGTTTGTACATCAGCAAAATAAAACTATGACTATAAACCTGGGTCTATCCATTCTTTAGATTTTGTCACCAAAAATATTGGCTATTTTGGCCATTTTTACACATGAAATACCTTATTTTAATATGAAAACATACAATGACAGAAAACTTGCAATACATTTTCTCCTCATATTTATGTCAGGCAGTAATACACAGCAAAAGTTTCATGCTGATATCACTCAGTTTAGATTTGTTCCCTATTCACCTGCAGTGTCTGGCCTAAATTGGAGTAAAAAGTATTAATCGTCAATAGTTTTAGGCAACTAAGGAAAAAACTGTATTTTGCTTGATACTTAAAATATTCAATTCTTATTTGGGTCGTGGACTTGTCATGCAAAAGTGATGGGTCCCAAGTTAACACTAAACCAATTGAGAACCACTTGTTCAGAGCAAAATAAAAGAAATCCATGAACAGTCGTGCAGCGGCAGATTTCGTGGCACCCGTTCGTACACAACCGAGTAAAAGTGCAGAGTTTTGTACCTGGTCTTGGCCTCCTGGACACGCTCCGGGCTGTGGAGCAGATGGTCCCAGGGCAGACGGCCGCAGAGCCAGTGCAGCAGACAGAAGCCCAGGATCTGGAGGTCACTGCGGCGAGACGGAGCTGAAACAAAACAGGAACAAAACGCCAGAGTCAATGTATACTTGACTTCAGTATACATTATACAAAATACATGAAGGGTGCATTCACAGCATCCTCTTGATTTGACTCTTGGCCGGTTTGCACGGACAGTGTAGTTTGATTGAGGTGTTGTGAATACGCAAGTCTTTACCAAGATATTAAATGTTCATGAGTCTAATAAAAGGGATGCCCAATGTGCGGCCCGTGGACTAATTTTGGTTGGCTCTCAGGCTTCTTGCGGTGTTGGCATACTGTACATCCCCAAAGATGGTACTTTTTACTGGAAGTTGAATAATTCTATACAGTTATAACCTCAACTAGCTTGCCGCGGCAGCCTGGCTTCCTCCATGTACTTCATATCTGGGAAGACAGTCTGGGAGTCCGCGGTTTGAATGGCTCAAAATTCCCGGTTAAATCTGGATGGACCAATCACACGGCGCGGGAGGCTGGAGTTAGCGATACGTAATATTCAGCTCCAGAATTTCCCATAATGCGCCCGGTCACGAACCACAACAATCAAGATGGCGGCTGCAACGGAGCAAAGGTTTACCACTGCCGTTTTAAATGAGCTGGAATTGTTCTTAAAACTACAAAAACGGGCTGCGCTGAAGACTTTTCGGTTTAAAAAAGACGTCTTCGTTGCCTGGCCACTGTGTTTACGTCAAATCCGTGTTTCTCTGATTGGTTGGTCTCAATTTGAACTGCTGCCCCAATCGCGGACTACAGTACCAGTCTCCCCAGGTATAACTTAATACTTCACTGCATTGACCACTGTCTCTGGCTCTCTTTTACCCAAACAACAGTTGATGTGGAAAGAGAATGACACGAAGTATGTTATAAATCACCAACATTGAGCTCCACATGTTTCTCAGCCCCTCGGTACAAACACTTGAGTTCGTGTGCATGTGGCTCATTGGTCTTGTGTGTTCGTGTGGTCCATCGATACAGAGTCCGGTCCAGCACCGGAGCAGGACCTGGGGGAGTTTAGTTTCGATTCCGAGACGCAGAGACAGGTTTCCACAGGTTTCCACGGCTCTGGAGAAATTACCTATCGACTGTCTCCGTCAGAGGAGTGCCCCGAGCTACAGACGCATTGATTTAAATCGAAAACCCACACTGGACTAAACAAATACACTGACCACACTACAGCAAGGGCTAGAATCGTAGACTTCAGCGTGATGGACACATAGCTCAAGTAGCCTAAATTATTCATTATTATTATTATTCCAAAAAACTGAAAAACAAAAAAAACCTTCATATGCACTAAAGGTCACAATCATCCTAGATGTCTAATCAAAGAGATTCCTTTTGGCCCAGCCTTAAGCCATAGACTCCATTACTTTGTTAACTTAAAGAGGAGTAGCTTCACTCAGCCGCCGATCTGTGTAATTATTTGTTCAATATGTTTTCCACTCTGACGGAGTCGCGACTGCTTTTCTCTCACTCTCCTCCAGCACCAACACAGCACTCTACTCAGTCTCATTCAACTACGAGAAGCACCAGTCCAGTGCTCCACACACGCACACAAGGTCAATGGACGGACGGGGTCAAGTCTTAAGGGCAGGTCTGTTCGAAGCGGGTCACAAGAAAACACTCAAGACAGACCTCGTCACATCTGTGGAGACGACAGACTACGAGTAACAGGCCAAATGAGAAAGGTGAGAAGATGGAAACGCTGTGTAGGTTTTTGGTGAAGACATAATTAGAATCAGCCTTAAATACCAACCACACCCTCCAAAAAAACAGCTACAATAATGTCTTTCATGGTTTTCGAGTCTATGTCATGCTATTAGTGCACAAATAAGATATTTTAATACCAAATTGTCAAGTGTGCATGTAAGATTTGCAAACACTTCATTGAACATTCCAAAAAATCTTAAAATTCTAAAAGGAAATTGGCTACAACCGTCAACTGCCAAACTGTACTTTAATTTTAGATCATATTTTTTGTATTTCTAATTAACTTATGCCGTGAAAGTAGTTGAGCAATCTCAATTTTTTCCAAGAACTTTGGATCTAATGTGAGTTGGATTCCTAATCACACCAGGTGGGAAATGTAGTCGCTGGTCCTCACTTCTTGAAAAAGGCTTTGTTGGAGCCGATACGCGTGGAAGAATTCAGCAACATGTTTTAAAAGATTTTAATATGCATTAGCCAAATACAATAAAGGCTTTTAGTAAAGGTAAATAGAGATTTGTAGTGTGGTAAGAGTGCATTGGTTCTTTGTTTTTGTTCCAAGTTTCTGTTCCCCAAACGCCAAAGAGGACCTTCCCCAAAAAACTACTTTTGTAGTACTGACTTCCTGAGCACTTTGTGTCCAGTTTCTCTCACATTATATAAATGACTTAATGCTGCCCAGTTTGTAAGTATTTGATCCCGAGTTTTAGTTTGTAAAAGCAAAGCCTGCAATGTTTCATGCAACAATGTTCTTTGCAAACAACAAAATGTCTCCCGACAAGCCGCTCCAGTCGTGTTGAGGGATGGGTCACATTTATCAAAGTAAAATATATCTTAAGCTTAATCTTGGCCTCACTACTGTCCCAACTTTGAGACATTTAAGTAAGTTTACTCCTCTCCAGCTCTACAGAGACACAGAGTAGCTGCGCCCATGTTGTTGTGGTAATTATCTGCCATTGTCCTCCCCGTTCCCAAAGCGCGCTCCAGCGTCTCCTCTTCTAACCTCTCGCTTCGGTCTGCTCCGCTCGGCTCCGTTCCACCGGACGCCCACCCGATGTCGCTAATTACACCATTTAGCTTGGCGGGGTCAGGGGTCGCTGCTCGTGCGTCGCCATGGAAACCCGTCAACATCTCGGGAACAAACACGGAGCAGGAGCGGACGCCGGGCGAACTCACAACTGCAGGGTGTGAGGGAGAAGTTTGATGGCTTTGAGTATAAATTAAATACTGCTTCTTTTATATTTTCCCACATATTGTCGGCCTTAATTTAAGCCCATTCAGAGTAAAGCGTGATTTGAAAGACATGCGCAGTAAGGCCCTCTGGAGAAAGGTCCTCAGACTGCGACATCTGCTCTTTACAGGTTGCTCCAGCATCATTGAAAAATGGGGTAAATGCAAGATTACCGTAACTTTACTAGGAATGTTCTGGTATGTAGGGCTGTGTACCTTTGAGAACCTTATTGTAACTACAACTACATTAATGTTAACAGTAAAACATTAAATATCGATGCTAAGGCCCGTCCCAAAGTATTTCCGAAAGACCGGCTAAAGCATGATATAGCTCCACTAAACGGGCCCTTCCTCGTGCATCGACATGTAAAGCGGCCTGTCCTCTGCGCTCTGATATCGGGAACACATTAGCTGCTAAATTGCCGACATGCTCCTTCTCTTCACCGAGCATCGATCGCGTGTCCAGGGTCTTCCTTTTTTCCTCTCCTGCCTTTCTCTCTCTAAATAGCCCCACTCATAACCCGCCGCTGCGCTATCCCGTTTTAATTAAGGGCCTCTGATACGGGCCCGAGCAGATAAGTCCGTCTCGATAAGCAGAGCCGTGGTGTTTCCTATCACGCAGGTCGATACAAAATAGAGAAGAAAAATGTCCGCGCAGCAATAAGCGGCACATAAGGCGGGTCTTTACATGATTGGAGCGGACGCAGGTGAGCGAGCAGCGGAAACGATTAGAAAAATACATGCAATAGGCCTGGGTGATATGGGGGAAACAAAGTGTATTATTTGTTTTACATCATATTGATCGATCTTGATTTTTATTGTATTGTATTATAACATTAAAAATACTAATACTCAAATGACTCACTACGAATATAACTCATGAACATTGATAAAACAGTCCAAGATACATCAAATTCGAGTAACTTGGACTAGCTCGAGTCAAGTCTTCAATTTACAAGTCCAAGTCAAAATCTAAGCCAATAAAGTTTGAGCTTAAGTCCAAGTGAGAATGTGTGTGAGTACAGGACAATGAATAGAACCATAGCTTACAAAACTTTTTGGGGGGGGAATGACAACTCCATTTTATACTTTAAATGGAATAGTTCAGCGCTTTTACATGCATACATATGTTCTAACCTGGGCTTAGATGAGGCGATGCGTGGCTGTCTGGTCTTTGTGCCTGCTTTCATTAACGTAAGACGACCAAAGACGTTAGCATTTTGCCTCTACAAATAGCCCCATGGCACCAAATTTCAGAGAAGTTAGAAGCCACAAATCTCTTCCAAGTTGGCTCTGGGTCTGCTACAAACCAGTCTCCATCATCTATAAAGCTTACGGAGGCCAAAGTACTCCTTAAACTATAGTGCCCCTTTTTTCCGCTTAGAAAATTGACAGTTTTAATTTTGTGTAACTATACTTTGAACGTGTATCTACTGACATAACCCTATTTAAATAGGGGAAACTTGGAAGAGATTTGTGGCTTCTAACTTCTCCGAAATT
>OMNZ01085192.1:3872-14773 GCA_900303255.1 Lesueurigobius sanzi
ACTTTAAATTAAGAACACTTTCACTGGGCAACTTTCACTTTCATTGGAATAATATTAATAGTAATATTTGACCAGGAGTATCTGCACTTTTACTGAAGTAAAAGTACTGAAATGAAATACTTTGTCCACTACTTGTTAACAAGAGTTTTGAGTTTACTCTACAAAATGTCCACTTTAGTAACACCTACAGACACCAGTCTTTCCACTCTTGTACCTTGCTCAGAGGGACTGTTATGTGCTGGCGCCCCTAAGTGCCTGTTTTGTTCTATTCTCTGCTCTTACGAGCTTGTACCGGAGGCATACAGGCAGAAGTTTCGTAATTTAAAGAAGGGTCAGATTTACGCTCCGAGTCAGACGTATGTTGAATTTGCGAGAGAAAAGGAAATCCTCTTTGATCGATGGTGCTCTTCACAGAAGGTTGACAATTTTGAGCATCTTAAGCAGCTGCTTTTGTTGGAGGATATAAAAAAACAATCTCCCAGACAGAGTAGCCACCTATCTCAGGCAAAAATAAAGTTTCTGACATATCTAACGCTGCCGTGCTTGTGGATGAGTACATCCTGACACACAAATCTGTTTTCAGACCATGGTGTTGCTGCTAAGAAGTTTGAGGGTTTTAGTAATAGCAGAGACTACAGAGACAGTTGTCCTATTGCTACTGATTATGAGTGCGTGTGCTCAGAGCAGGATACCAGTGATAAAGGGGGCATGAGGGTAAAGAGGATATAATGTGTTTTTATTGCAAAAAGAAGGGACACATGGTCACAAATTGTCCTGTGATTACCAAGATTGGTGACATTTTTTTCACCAAGTTTTCTCCTTTCGTCATGGATGGGGTTGTGTATTTACCTGGAGAGGGTGTCCGAATCCCAGTTAAATACTTTGTGACACGGCTGCGTCCCAGTCGTTCCATTTTGTCTGATGTTTTGGCATTTGGTGAGAAGTCTGCCGTGGGGGCTGAAGTGCTCGTTGTTGGTTTTACCATAGTAGTGCCATTGCACAGAGTGTGTGTTGAGTCCGGTTGGTGTCGGGTGAAGTGGTAGTCGGAGTGAGGTCTGCCTTTCCGATTAGAGGGATCCACTTCATTAAGGGGAACGACTTGGCTGATGGATGTGTTTAAGCCGGTCTGGGGATGACTGTGGTGCCTGAGGGACCGGGTCCAGTTGCTGTGGATGTGGACGCACAGCGAGATGCAGTTGATTTGAGGTCCCCTCTATGTGCTACAAGTTTCGCAGTGTTCAGTGTTCGAGGGTGATCTTTTGTCTGGGCTCACCGTTGCCTGTTGTGCTTGGGTTGTGTCCGAACCTGTGGGCTCCTGTTTGCACGCTGATGAGGGCGGTGGGGCATTGTCCAGTGTCTTTGGGTGGGGGTGTTATGTGCTGGCACCCCTAAGTACCTGTTTTGTTTTGTTCCTTTTGGCAGCTTATGTTTTTGCCTTTGTTGATTGTTTTCCCTTTATATTTTTTTTGTGATTTCACAAATGTGAGGATACATCTTGAAAGGCTCCAATCCCTTACGATCGGGCTCGACTCCGAAAGCTGCGGGACCAATGACGTGCCTCCATTGGGGTTTAAGGCGGGACATGGTGCTATGACGTCACACCGAGACGCTCTGCCGCTGACTACGGTAGGCAGCTACCATCGGGCGCTTCACCCAATTATCTTCAAGTACTGTTTGTAACTGTCCCTCCCTTTCCCGACTGGATTGTACGAGAGCCTTCCCAGATTGATAATGCATAGAACTCAAATCAGAGAGATACGCATATCAATCTGGCACACGCCAGGTTAGCAACCCATTGTTGCAACATAAGTTCCGCTAGCCGATGATGTATAGACCTTTCTCAGCTGACATCATGGGCTAGCGGATCTTATGTTGCAACAAGCAATTCAAATCAAAACATTAAAGATCTATACTCATTCCAGCAACTAAATCCAAAGAAAATCTCAAGAACACAGAACTAAAAACATATAAAAATAAAAGAAATTGGATTAAAACCTCTCTCTCGTGTCCTCTTTAAATATGTTTGTCCTTTGCAGGTCATAACAGGGATTTTTCAATATTTAAGAAAACATTTTTATTTATTGTTCACCTGCAGTGTCTCGCCTTTTTGTCCGACTCATCAGATCCACCTTTCAGCTCATACTTTGGGAATTTTTAACATGGGAGAGATTTTTTGTTTGTTTTAACCTTGCATATCCCTTTCCCATATCAAAAACTATAAAATAAATATGCTATTCGTGAACCCTTTTGTCTCCTCTGTCTTCTGTGTATAGTTTGTCTGACTGAGAGGCTATGCCATGCTACTTTTACTGTTTTATAAGGTTAAGTACAAATCATTTTAGAACTAGCACTTCCTGTGAAAAGCTTGAAAATCCCTGTCATGGGGAACACTGCTGAGTTATACCAAGCTATAGGCACTTAACTTCGTGTAGCCTTCAAAATCGGAGCTCTCCAGGCGCCAGTATAGGCAGGCCCCTGTAGTTGAAATGCCCCGTCGTGCCGTATTGGAGAGCGGAGGTGTAAAGTGGAAGCCATTAGCGTGTGATGCTGTTCCATAAGCTCCTTCACAGAATCCTTCTCAGGTGAGAAGACTGCACCAGGGAAAGCTTTTCACAGCTCCCACAGCCTGAGCGTTTGAGAAAGATGCAACTGATATAATCTCATCTGAAGTCAATATCAACACTGCAGATGGATTTGGATTCATTTGAAGTGAAGTAATTACAGTATGAAAGTTTTGCTTTGTATAACTCACATATACTGTCTGTGAAAAAATGCATAGCAAGTTTTCTGTCATTTTATGTGTAAAAATGGCCACAATGGAGCACCACAGTCCCGCCCACCTCCAATCCCTTGGGCCAGTGCCGGAAGTTAAAATCCCATTCAAAAATGACATAGCCTTTTCAAGAAAAACAAAAGGACATAATCAGCCTGTGGTGACCTGTGGACATAGCCTGGTCTTACCATACCTTCGTACTCATTTCGTACAGAGGGTCTGGATCTTCACAATTGAGCTCCGTTATCAGGTGGGAGGGGTCAACTCCTTTAAAAGTTTGAAACGATTGGATCTGATTTTACCCAATCACTAGCCTGGCCTTAGCCATCCGTATGATCATTTCCTGCATATGCTTGACGTCACCCAACACCCGCCTCCCCCGCTCGCTGAATGGTCCGAAGCAATTTAACCGATGTTATCGCAGCCACTGAGATCAGACCCAGACTGTAACATGTAGGAAATGATAATTGACCAGAGTTTACAGATGGCTAAGGCCAGGATACTATGGACATAAAACACACAATAATAAATTAAAGTTGTATCCAAAACCTTTTCAAGTATTTGGTATTTTCTTTCTTGTACGATATCCGCAAAATTGTCATTAGTTCGTGATCTTTCGAAAAGTCTATGGAGATTTTCAATGGGAATTTTACTTCTGGTACCGGCCAACATAGAACTCTATTGCCTATATTTCGGTGACAAAAATCTACATAATGGATAGATTCTTGTTTGGTTTTTCAATAAGCTACTAGAGAATAAACCTCTCCATGGGTGGAACATAAACATAATCATGGAGATGGTTCCATCAGCAGAGAGAACCAGAAACCAGAAAATCAAAATGGAGAGTCATAGAGGCCGCTGTGATGAAAAGGTGCCATAAGGTGTAAATAATAGCAACGATAATATGAACAAATAAATGTTAACATGTAGCAGCTACAAATACAAATGGCAAATAGCAGGACCGGGGTAAGCGTAAATAAGCTTTCTGCTTCAGCCTACTCCCTTTGAGCAATGTTTTTCTTTATTTTTCCCTTTGTACTTTGTATTTTACTTTTGTAAAAAAAAAAAAAATGCTCAAAAAAAGATGGATGATGGTGATAACAGCCCATACAGCCACATAGATATATTTATATTACTATGACATACATTTTAACAAATAATTAATTTAAAACATTTTCTTTCAAACTATTTTTTTAATTCTCAATGTATTTGTTTCTTTTACAACATTTGGGGGCCCTTCTGGAGTGTCCTTGAGGACCATCAGGGGGCCCCAGACCCTACTTTGGGAACCACCACCTTATACAAACACACCAAACTCATGCCGTCACTTTACAAAAGCAAATTTACTCAGCCTGGAAAACATGGCCGAATACTCTCATCTCTATCTAATCTATTAAATAATACATCATCTGTCATCACTTCTGCTCAGACAGTTCAATAACATCACAGTCGAACTGGAGGAGCATCGAGAGAGACGCATCATCCTCTTGAGGAACAGACTCTTTGGTCTAACCACCTTCTGTCCAAAGGTAACGGACGCGGACAGTTAGCAAGGTATAACTTTTCAGAATGTGTTAGCCTGTTCAATGTAATTTCCCCATAGCTGTTAGCACTCGCCATCAAACATCGCTTTTTCACACTGCCACCAGTTTTCACATTGCCACTAGTTAGGTCGACCTCAAGGGGCTGTTTAAGGTCTGTGTGAATCCAGCCGCACCACTTTAGGCTGGTCTAAAGAGCCGCACTCGGAGCAGATCAAACAGCTGGTCTCGGAGCGGTCTCAGCAGCCCAGGTGTGGAGTGAAGGGGCCGACCTCGGACCGGCCTAGTTTCAATTTCATTCTGCTTTTTGAGTGAAGAAAGGGCTTGTAGCATGTAACATTCTACTCACCCGCAGGATGAGACGTTTGGGACATGCGTCTGACGAGACAAAATTGGATCAACTTTATCGAGGTAGCCTACATCGCGCCTCTCTCTCGCACAAAATGTGAAAAGTGCGTTGACATGAAACACTAAATTGTGTTTTAACCACTCCAGCCCTATGGTAAACCAGCGGGGTCCTGTGCCCCCTTTCACCTTCTTTTCTGGACCATAGCTGGCAGATACAATGACTGACAATTGCATGTTTCACATCCTCGTGTTCGGCAACAAAGTTATCTACTCCAATCCATGAGACACATGCATGTAAACACACCTCTCCGGATTGTACCCATGTGGCCTATTTGCATTTGTGTCCCACATTTGCGCTCACAAACACTTTCATTCATCCTGATCTATTGCACATGTTTTTAGTGGTAAAAACCGGAGCAACCGGAGGAAACCTACACAGAGAACATGCAAAGTCCACAGAACCCAGGACCTTCTAGCTGCGAAGCACAAGCGCTAACTGCCGCGCTACAGTGCCGTTATGAACTATCTGGATGTTTTTAGCAGCCGTCAACCCATAGACTACATTTGTGTGATGTCAAAGCCTCGTTATAAATCATAACTGAATGAACAGACCTTTTGAAATTTTACTAAAGATTAGAAATAGGGTGTAAAAAAAAAAGCTAAATTCCAAGTCATTACGGTCAGATATGCGTCCAATGGCCACTAAAGATAAGATAAGATAGTTCTTTATTGATCTCTCGATGGAGAAATTCTCTTGTTACAACAACTCTTAACCTCTTAAGCCCTGCTGTGTATACATATACTCTGGAAGGCTTTTAACAGCTTGTAAAATGTCTAAAATGTTCATATTGCTCTCAAATGATATGAATGTCTATGGGGATACTGTAGATGTGAACATTTTCAAGAAAATCATAGTGGGCATGAGTAATTGAGGTTGAAAGACAGAAAATATGATTCCGCCTAAAAAAAAAACACACATTACAGCAGGTCAGCAGCTTGTTTAGATTCAAGATTCAAGATTCAAGATTATTTATTTGTCAAACCATGCGAATGGTTTGAAATTATGTTTCTCTCATCCTTGATTGTGGAGCGGGGGGAGGGGAAAGAGGGGAGGGAGGGAGGGAGGGGAGGGAGTTCAGCTTCCCGATGGCCCTGTGTACAAAACTGTTCCTCAGTCGACTGGAACTGACCCGTAGATTCTTGCATCGTGAAATAGAAAGATGTTTATTTGCTTCTTTACTTTGTAAAGAAGCAAATAAACATCATAAATAGTAACTACAACTAATTATTGACTTTTTACCAACTGTTTATCTCTGTAACAATAAATAATTGAAAAGTTATTGAGGTTTCGATTTAAAATAGTCTAGGCGGTATCCCATTATAATAAATAGGGCACAATTTGACACCTTTTGGCCCAAAAAATTCAAATGTGTAATTTGTAATTGTGGATCCTATTTATATACAGTATTTGGTCATAAAATACAGTTTTTCCAAGAAGAAAAAATACACTTTTTTAAAAATAGATCCCCAAAAATGGGGACTCTAGGGCTTAAGAGGTTAATACAGGATCACACAGGGGGGTGCAAAAAGTCAGGAAAAACGTGCCATCAAGAAGAAAGTAAGTTTGTAAAAGAACTTCCTCTTAATAATAATATATTCATGATAGAAAAATGACAGAAATAATGTAAATGTCATGAAACGGACCTCGCCACATGAGAGAACGTTGATTATTATCTGGGAGGTTTTAAGCCAGCTTGACGTACATATTTGTTGCAACAGGCTCCAATAGCTAACAGCATTTCTATGATCTCACCCCATGACGATCAGAAACAACATTACATACTCAAAGTCCAAATTGGATCTCAGAGGTTGAGTTTGAACAATAAAACTCAGAGGCAGTGCTGCTTGGTTGAACCTGTCTTTTGGTCCCTTCAGATGTCAAACTGTTAACAAGCTTTCAGAGTTTTCTGTAAGCTGCTTCCACTTCCTCTGCTGTGTCCGTGGCCATCACACCAGGGGGTGTTATGGGATATCACTGAATATAGGGCGAAGCATTTCCACCTTTTTCCAGTCATCGCACATGTTTTTATGGAGAATATACTGTGGCACACCATGCAATAATCATGTTACCAGAGGACACCGTGTGAGAAGAGTGCTTTGAACGTCTGTGTTTAACTGTGGTTTGCGATGGTTGTCTTGATTCAAGGTGAGTGAAATATTTTGCCCAAAGACACAAAAGAAACACAGGCTGGCTGGGTCCGAATACCTCAGATTAGTTAGAGCTCTAAACCAAAGCTGGACGGGCGTAAGGCTGGGCGATATGGCCAAACAAATGATTTCGATTTTATCACAATTCATATGGTCTTATAAAGGTGACTAAATCCACCTATTCAGACCCAGTTTTCTCTTGCTTTATTTCTGATTGTTTCCTTGGTTTAGAATTTGATTGGGGGTGGGTCTAAATAACTTTTCTTCCTTCCCACTCCTTTTAAGGCAATTAATTTGATTTTTTTGTCAACTGACACTGTGTGTTGTTTTTTAGTTTGGTCCTGGTTTAGACCTTGATTTCAGTCTCTGCTTTAGTCTGGTTTACTTCTTGGTTTAGTCCTGGTTTGATCCAGATTCAGTCCGTGATAT
The DNA here is from genome assembly GCA_900303255.1 of Lesueurigobius sanzi. Taxonomy (NCBI): domain Eukaryota; kingdom Metazoa; phylum Chordata; class Actinopteri; order Gobiiformes; family Gobiidae; genus Lesueurigobius; species Lesueurigobius sanzi. Next base: position 11,172 of record OMNZ01085192.1, read on the forward strand.
TGTTCGATTTTAGACCTGGTTTAGACCCAGTTTTCTCCTGGTTTGTTCTGGTTTAATCCTGAACGTACGATATGACGATGTTCCCAAAAAGGCAGATGATCGTGGAGATCAGATCACGATTTCGATTTTTATCATCACATCGCCGAGCCCTAGACGTGCGCCACCACCCGATTTTGATGAAAACCAGCCTCTGTATACCTTGGGATTTCTCAGGAACCGAGGCATGTAGAAATAAACAGTTATCACCCACTGAGAGCTTAGAGTCTCCCCTTTCAAACGGGTCATAGTATGTGTCCATAGCTATAACAGAGAAAACGCTGTGGTGCTACAAAAATCATCAAAAATGGTCTAGATCAGTGGTTCCCAACCTATTTTGCCTTGCGTACCCCTTTCATTTATACGACAAGTACCCCCTGCCTCGATGGTTTTGTTGATTAGTTAGAAAGTAAATGACTAAAACTCCTAATTATCAGTAAAAAAAAAAAAAGAACTAAATACACTGAAACTCTCACTCTTTACAGTTACATGTTTTTTTAAGCTTTTCTATGACTTTTTTATCTGAAATTAATCCAAGTACCCCCTGCTAACCTCTCGCGTACCCTAGGGGTCCCCGTACCCCTGGTTGGGAAACACTGGTACTAGATTGCTGGCACTGTATTTCCGAAAACAGCGCGGCACTCAATGTGTTAAGGTTTGGGTAAGTATGCAGTCACATTTTCACCGACAAATCTTCCGGTCTCGTCCTTGACCATGTTTTGACGCTTTCAATAGGTTGAGTTCACATTATAGAATTCTATTTCAGTTGGAGCAGGTGCCAATGCTGCTCTATGGGCCGTGTTGGGGAGAATACTCTGAAACTGTATTAACAGATTACTGACAAATCAGAGTACTGTATTTTGAATACTTTCCTATTGATTATCATTCTATTTACAGTATGTATAAATGTGGCATATGGTGAAAAATGCTGTACTGATTTGCATTATATTTATGCATAAATACAGCGTATGTTTAAAATATATGCTTGTTGCCCCGCCTCCTATGAACTTTTTTTAACCACTAATTAGGAACACAAAAGCAAACTTTGGGAGCACAGCAGATCACTAAACATGTCCCTGCTGTTTCGATCATTTCTCACAATGTATTCCCTTGATTTTAGGAAAGTAACTTCTAAATACCCTAAAAAAAAAAGAGTAGCGCAATACAGTTACTCATAATGGGTATTCTAAATACATGTGTTCTGTTACTACCCAACACTGTCTTTGGGAGAGAAACCGTTGTTCTGCATTTCCAATATGAAAATTGACAAATGTTATACTTGATCATTATTTGATAGTGATTCATAAACCTGTCATACTATTCTTATGGCTGAAAGTCCTTTCTACTGGCCAACATCATGCATATATTTCTGAATATTGTCACAACTTTTGGAGACCTTTATGAGGAAATAAACAGTCCCTAGTTCATAATTTGCAGAGAGAAGACACTAAACTTTGTGCCATTTTTTGTTTCATGTGTAAAAGCCACTTATTACAGAAATATTAGCCATAAACCAAGACGAAAAATTGCATTTTGAGGGTTTCCATAGTTACTCACCAAAAGTTCTCTGCCCTCCACTTCAGTGTTAAACAATAGGCTTTTTAGAATGCTAAATGCACATGACCCCGACCTATATCCAATACCTCCAAAGAACAAGATTTACATCGTAGGCAAAAATTCTTCAGTCTTCATCTGTACTCTGTAGTTAAAGTGTAGGACGTTTCAATCTTAGTCCAAAGATCGTCCTCAGCCTAATAATGACTTGAGCACGCTCGTGGGTCTCTTAAGAGTAAACCAGAAGGAGGAGTTAACCTCGAAGTCCCTCCTCTCTTGGTGCTAAAAGTAGAATAACATCTTAGCCTATTCATACTTAATATGGCTTGTTACCTCTCTATTGTCTAACCCTGGGCTAAGTTCTAAGTTTTAGCACCAAGAGAGGAGGGACTTAGAGCTAACCTAGAGTTAACTCCTCCTTCTGGTTTACTCTTAAGAGCGCGCTCAAGTCGTTATTAAGCTGATGACGATCTTTGGACTAAGATCAAACCGTCCTACACTTGAACTACAGAGTACAGATGAAGACTGAACAAGTTTTGCCTACGATGGATAACTCCTGTACGACTGAGAACCTACACAAACAAGATTTTCCACTAATATGTAGCATCTTCAAAAGCTAAACAAGACCCAAACAACATCCAAGGGAAAAAAAACATTGAAACATGGTAGGAAACTCTAAAATCTCAATTTGGCATTATGGCCCCTTTAAGCTTTAGTAACATACATGTCTGCTATTTTATTGACAGCACTTATGCGTGAGAGAGCAGATAATTGGGCTGAGTGCTTCAAACTCTGATGCAACTCCAGTGAAATTGGCTCTCGGCCCTTCTCCTCAGCGCTTCTCTTGGAGTCCTCTACAAATGCACAGAGAAAATGTGTTCTTTTTCTCTGGCCACAGAGTCTTTGAAGCAAAACATACCAATGAAGACCAAATGCACAAGGCGAGAAAAGTTAAATACTCCCAATTTGTGAGAGTGGTTGTGTTGGTAGCGGATGGGAGATCATTTTCACACATGGCTTGGTCAGATACTTTGGGATTTGCAGGAGGAAACTTGGCACTGCGGTCCGGCTGCCCCATCGCGAATAGATCTTGGCGGAAATTGGACGGGAAAATGTTCAGAATGTTCCAAGTGAGGGTTTGTTCCAAAAATAGAAAAAGACTCAAGTAACAATAGGCTTCAATCAAAAGACATCACAACATTGAAAAGAGACTATGATTTAAAATTGTTCAATGGGTTCAATGGGAATGAATATTCGGGCCCATGAAGAGCTTTTAAAAGATATAATAGCATGTCCATATTGAGTAACATTTAGCTGCTGCTGGAGCAAGCAGAACCTCAACACTATCGTTGAAAGTTAGGCTCTGGCAGGGGGTTAGTTGTTCTTTACAGTTTTTCATAATCCCTAAAACACTAAACCCCATTGTCTTCGAATCAGACCCACTGATTCGAATCAGTCTCTCTTTTGTCAAAACTATCAGCACTTTTCACCTGTTTAGACACAACTTACCAACACATTGTCATTGTGATGCACCTGTGCTGCATAATGGTGAGCACAGGTGGCAAAAGTCAAACACAATAAAAGCACAAGTGTCACCGGCTGAACACAACAACTCAAAACTGAACACACTTTTGGCTAATGATGTGAGGGCACATGTATAAGGCAGCTCAGAGAGCACTGGTTTGTACTTTATTTTTACCTAGGCTTACTGTGTACAAGTAGTAAAGCACTTGTGCACAAGATTTATGTTTGTTTTTGTACTGTACAAGTGCTACGTGTAAATTATTATTATTATTTTTACAGTATGTACAAGTGAAGAGTTCATTTGCAAAAACAGATATCTCTGTTTTGAATTTGTTGCTAAATAGTTTCAGATTTGTATCACTGCTCTTACAGTTTTTCCCAGTCGCTTTGGTACATTTCTCAGATCAGAACAAACATTTTCAAATGTAAGTGATCAATCTGCAAATGAATGAGTTGTTTTTTCACATCACAAAGTCATTTTCTTGTTG
>OMNZ01085196.1:7715-18833 GCA_900303255.1 Lesueurigobius sanzi
AAAGTAAAAAAAAAAAAAAAAAGGCCATCCACAAGTGTATTATTTTGTTCACAAACACAGAATGGTCCCCAAAGTTTCCGGGTAGAGACCCTTAAATGTTGGTGTGGACAACTGGGGACAACATTAGCGCTTGTGCCATTTCAAGGGACAGTTTGTTGTAATTATTTATTTTAGTTATTCAAGGTCAAGGTCAACTATATTCATAAAGTAGCCTACATTAAAACAACCATCGCTGCCCAAAGTGCCACACACAGGCCTTTGTGAATGACTTTTTGGTGTGTTGGACTGGGGAAACACACCGACAGTTTCAGAAATTGATCCATTAACACTAGAACTCCCAAGGCATTTTTTGTATTCCTCATCTGCTGACTTTTCCTGTATCATATGTACCTTATTCACATGTTGTATTTCACAGTTATTTAAGGGGAGGCACTGAAAAAACAACTTTTATCACTGTAATTATTGCACTTATTCAATGTATCTCCATAGAACTATATGGGAAACTGTAACTTCAATGACCATTTTCACCACTTTAGTCGCTCCTACAAACACCAAACCTTCCAGTCTTGTACTTTTGAAGGTTTGTTCAGAAGGATTTTTCAGTATTTAATTCTACCCTGATTTATTGTGTATTGAACCCCAAAAACAATATTATTAGTCTGATCCAGAGTTATTAAGAGTTCATGGCTCTGATACAACGGAATTGAATGTTATTGAGTGTTCATGAGCCTAATATCAACAAAATAAAACTATTATTTAAACTATTATTAAAACTATTATTACAACCTGGCTCTATCTATTATTTTCATTATTATTATTTACCAAAAATATTGAAAATTTTGGCCATTTTTATGCATGAAATGTCTTATTTTAAACATAAAATGACACATATTTTTCCTCATAATTATGTCTGTGATATACAGCAAAAGTTTCAAATTGATATCACTCGATTACATTTGTCTCCTATTCACCGGCAGTGCCTCGTCTTAATCTGTAAACAAAATCACCAAATCAATCAAAATGTATAAAAACCATCGCCCCTGACTGTATCACTGTCTCCTTAATTTGAGTTCTTCCTGATCTTCATCCAAAGCCCAGCCCGACGTACTACAATACTGTCTAGACTGGTTTGTTGATGAGCATTAGCGTATGCGGCGGTGGCTGAAGAGGCCGATGTGTGGGGCGCCTAATGCCAGGGCGGTGGGCATCATCACTGTGTGGTCAGGGTACACGCTGTTCTCTCTCCCCCATTCACCACTAACTGGACAGAGGTTCCCCATCAACTCACTCACGGCACCAGATGGCCCCCACGCTACTCACTGCTCCTATGGAAGAGCTCTCAGCCTTTCACCGAACAGGCGGCTGTAAGAGGAAGGTAGGACATTTTCAAATATCTCTCACGACTAGTACTAAAGTTCCTTCAAAACCAATAAAACATGTTACCAAACGTTGCATTATTGAGTATTCAAAGGCACAGAAGTGTGTGTTCTGAAAATTTGGTGAAGGTTTTACCTAAAAGAGGAAGAAAACAAATACTACAGCAAAATGTTGTGTCTACAAAGTATCCAATGATATTCAGAAGGAATCAAAATACCAATGTGAGCTGATAAATACCAGGCTGATAATAAAGAGTACAGTGTGAAACAATTACTGACCTTCATGTATTTATTTGTATCTCTGTAAGAACTTAGTGCACTTTAAAAATGTTTACAAAGAGACCATTTTACTCAAATATGAAGAAGAAATAAACTAACCAAACAGGGGTCTAGACCTGGGTTCAAATCTGTTGTGAGGAGCTGCTCGACGAAACACTTTATCTTTGTCTATTTATTTGGTGTAATCTGTATGATTTACAAATCATTAGTAACAAACAGGTGTCTTAAGTACCTAAAGAGTCTGAAAAACTACTTGATGAAAGGCTTTCTTTGTTTTTTTTTTCCTTTTCATAATTTGTACGATCGTAAACAATTACAAACAGATTATATCATGTACATATCAGGGCTCTGAGAAACTACATGATGTTTTTTACTTTCTCCTTTCTCACTATTTACACAATCATCAACCATGTACAGTATGTGCTGGACAACATCATGCTTCAATATACAGTACATGAGTGTATTTTTGACAATTCTCTGCCTCCTCAAGAGAAAATGTATTTCACTAACTGCAGTTTTCATGTTTTTCAAATTTAGCTGTAAAGTCAGGGGCAGGTTCTGTGTCTTCAACCTGCTCCTTTGAGTGTGCAAATATTGTTCTTGTTTTAAACATTTTGTCTTTTATTTTGCTGCTCATATAAACAAACCAACTAAAAAACTAAACTATTTGGGGCACTTTTCAAATGTATTTGATTTATTTTACAAATACACGCATTTACAAATCATTTTTATCATCATCTTTTGAACATCTAAGTTTTCCGAATCGTTTGTTGATCATTAAAGGTACAATGCATTTTGGATTATACTGTTGCTAGCAGTACAAAACCTTCTCCTAATGACAAGCGACACACAGAAAAATATCTTTTGGCAGTGGGTAATCAAATAATGGATTTGGATGAGGAGCTAACCTATGCATATCATAGTCAACATGTCCATGGAGAGGAGCTGGAGACGTCCCCGCTCCCAGTAACGTTACAAGTCAGGTCTTAGGAGAGGTGAGCCGCTCGCAGCAAAGACACTGCTTGTTTGTTCAACTTTAGGTATTTTTCAACTATTACAATGTTTTTGTCAGAAAAAAGATGGTCCTATTTGTTGAGTGTAGCTTTAATAAGGATCTTACTGTAGTAGTGGGGGCCTCTCAGTGATTATGAATTGTCCTACACAACGCTGGTTAAAAAGAATTTGTTTGAAATGTATTTGTTAAAATGTACTACTTCAAATTAGTATTCAGCCTCATGTTATTGTTATTTGTTAGTTATGCATTTCTTCTTTAGAATACTATATATAGAATATTATTACTGTTCTGAACATTGATAGGGCGGCCATGACTTTTTGGCTGCCATAAGACAATGAGGCCAAACTAAATATTCCTGACTTGGGCTGATAACTTAACCAGATACAGAATGGTGTGTATTGTTACTATGGCATCTACTGTATTAGGTGCTTATAATATACAAGGGTTAATAAGACTGTGTAAATGGTATATAAATGATGAATGAGGTACTATTCACCAATGTATACAAACGGCTTGATGACCAAATAGTGACATGAGGAGCCTAAATTTGACTTCTTTGACTTAGTTTATGGTTAAAATATCTGTCATTACTGGACCTATCCACAGGCACAAAGTATTTTTAATATATATAATAATATAGCACCTAAAAATGGTGACAATTCAAAAACCTTAGTTTTTGGTCAGATGAGAAGAGTTTCAGTCCAAAGAATAACAGATTTGGACACCTAATCCCTCACAAACAAAGTATATGTAGATTTTCTGTTTGGAAATGTCCCTCACAATCTGTTTCTCTTCCTATTGATATCAAAATGTAGCTTCATCACATTTACATTTATGTACGGTAATGTGGTGCTCGTAGAAAAAGTGGTTGAAGAGACAGTATATCAGACAAAACATTTTCTTTTTTTGGTTTTGGGCCAGTTTGCTCTCTTAACTTACAAACCTTCTCCTGTAAACAGATAAATGACCTAATCTTTACAAGGAGAGTAATTATTGTCATGCGGCCCTCACAACAATTTCATTTTGGATAGATGTACTGTATAATTATTCCCATAAATGAGACACAGAGTCAATTCCCCCACCTTTCAACCTGAATACATTTGTAAAAGAAAGTAGATGCTGCAAAAAGAAATGTAGAAATGAGTACAATTTTCTTGAAATTAGTATTTGACGTTACAGTTTTGTTTTTTTTGTTCAGTTACATTTGACAGCATTCAGTGTGACAACTGCACTTGGAAAAAAACTGTTCTTAAATCTATTTGTCCTGGTCTTAATGGACAATAAGTACACTGTTGTTGTTACATAAGTACAGTGTACTTCTACTCACTCCTTTTCGAATATGTCATTGTAGGTCAATTGTATTTTGGCAATTTTGAGTTGTTGCATATTCAAAATAAATAACATTTGAGGGAAGTTTATGAGGCATACAAGACCTGTATAAAATGTACACTAATGGGGGCCCCCTTGTGGCCTCAGGGCCCTAAGCAGCTGCCCAGTCTGCTTATTAAGCTGGGCCGGCCCTGAATACATGACACAGATGCGTGGTTCGAAAAAGGGGACGGATGAAGCAAACTTAAAAATACATTTAAAGAGTTAATTTGCAAAAGTCAACATACGCTTGTCATTTTCTCTTTGTGTAGCAGTGTTTTTAATGACCAGGTCTGTTTTAGTGTATCAGACATATTGAGTCACACACAGTCAGGTAAATCACCCCCAAAGCAAACGCTACTCGCTCGTAGACTTATCAATCAATCGGAAACCTCGAGGAGAACCATTTTGGGGAGGGATTCTCTCTCATGGACTTATACCGTTTCATCGGAAATCAGACGAGGCCCCATCATTTTCTCAGGGGCTAAAGGAGGTGCTTTCTTTTCTACCTTTGGAAACACTTGGATACAGACTGTCATCATCACAACAGACATATTTTGTTACCTGGAAGCCCTTTGGAGAATATGGAAAATGTTTTACGTTTGACATTTAACCAAATATTTATTACTTTAGGAACTTATTGCTATTTTAAAAAAATCCCTGCTTTTTGTTTTGTTCTCATTTTATTTTGGAGCTTGGGGGAGGAGGGTGGGAATGGTGTATTATGTTATGTAGGAAAAATACTGTACTGTGAAATTGATGAATAAAGTTTTCAAAAAAACATAAAAAAAGGGGGAAAAAAAGAAATATTGAGTCAAAATTGATCAAATCCATTCAATTTTAGTTTTACTGGTGTCACCTGTAGAGTTTGGTGATAAAAATCTAAAACAATGTGGCAAAAGAATCGAAACGAGATTTCGATTTCGAAACTTTCTGGCCCTGCACTTAACAATTTCTAGTTTCTTCAATAACTAAATATCTAAAATCCCCTCTGAATAAATCTTTGTAACTAATATAGCAACAAAATTAAAACATACATTCAAACCTAGTTCAATCTTAACTGATTATAGTTTTTTTCTTTTATTCTCTGACAGAAGCAGCAGAAAAGCTTGTTGTGTTTATACAGTATGAATGTGTAATTGGGGGTGGGATTAAATACGTTTTTCTTCCTTCCCACTTCTTTTCAGGCAATCTAATCTGATTTTTAATTGATCCCTGTGCCTACTGTCATGTATTTTTTGCCTGAAATAAATAAAGCTTCAGATTTTGTCACCAAAATGATATGTTTGTGCATACAATTCCTTATATATATCTTGTATAGCAGGGGTGCCCAAAGTTTTTTCCATGGAGGGCAAAACTAGGCAACGGAGGGCTAAATTAGTGGGCAAAGGGCCAAATGCAATGCAGTTTCACATATACAAATCTAATTTAAACAGATCTATCTTTTAATATCCTTTATTTACTGTGCTTTTGAGTCAGACATTTTAGTGTTCTTAGTTACTATTGATAGTTTATTCAGTCACAATTAATCAGATCAGAATCAGAATAGAGTTTATTGCCATTGTCAATGAAGGTTTCACAGACTAGGAATTTACTTTGGTTTGACTCGTGCAACATGAAACATAATAAATACTCCTTACAAATCTAAGCATCATCTCGGGGGCCAAATCAAACCCCTTGAACGGCCGTATTTGCCCCGTCGGTCAAAAACGAAGCAATGTTTAAATATAAGAAGCTGCAAAATTACTCACAGTTACATGGGCATTTGAATTTGATCTTGGATTTGATCCAATTTGATAAAATTAAGCCACAATGAACGGCTAAACACTTTATACTGAAGTCCGAACATGCTAACTTCCTGCTAACTTTAGCCCACTTTAAAACTGTCCGCTCTGTGAATCTTCTACAGCAAAATAATGTCTTGATATGTTTACTTCTACTATATCAGACAAATATACAAAATGCATAAATTGTTACTTTTCAGACGTAAACGTGAAGATCTCAGTCGATGTTTCCCCATTAATCTCAATGGTCGGGGCCTCTGCTCTCACCGAAAAGGGGGCGTTAACCTTTTCGTTGCTCTGGTCTATGGAAATCCCAGCTCACAGGACGTGCAAACAAAAACAGGAAATACTTTTACAACAAAAGTGGGCGGGGCAGAATAAGGTGGTGGATACGGCCCGTTTCAAAAATGTGAACGTATGTGTCTGCTTTCCAGCCACTCGTGCAAACAGTGCGGCCATTATCGAGAAAAACAATTGAAATCAGGCGGCGGATAATCAGCCCATCTTCATAAAGGACGCGCCACTATCTGTCCCCTCATCCTCGAAGGCTGTTGCCAGTTTACTGGAGAGTATAATCCCACAGATTATAGCCCCGCGCAGCGCTGGACAATGAGCATATTGTTGTGATCTTGTTGGTGTAATCCAGATCAGAGGCATATGCAATAGACAGCGGTGCACTCCAGAGATAGGCCTAATGCAGCGTCCGGTCTTAACGCGCCACAAATCCATCTGCCAACCGCTTTCTTTGTGCCTCAAAATATCTCCCAGCCATCTAACCGGCTACAATGTACGCACTATTGTATTTACAGTCGTGTGGAGGGGACAATTGTAGCATTAAAGGGGATTATGGCGAGCGTTTGGCTTTTCGGAAAGTCTATTAAAAGTTGATTGACGCCAGATGGTCGCAAGGAAGGTCTTTATGATGTTTTTTATTTAGTATTTTTTCACATGTTAGCCCATTAGAACAATATAGAGGTGAATTTAATGAAAATGGTAAATTATCTTGTATCTAAAATTATATTACTATGACCAAACGTGTGTATAAATGAGTAGCCTATTAAAACACTGGACAGACATTGGTCACGCCGGCCTAAATACAAGTCAATCCAGTCAAGATGGAAACTACTCCCAAAGTCCCCCTGTTGTTATCATTCTGGATACCCCTCCCGCAATAATAATAATTTAGTATATTTAAAATAATTTGCTATGTTTTACAGCAATGACATATAATAGAAAATAGCAATATGCAGGCTGAATACTGATTTAAAGTAGTCAATTCAGTGTACTTGTTTTCAGTGTTGTTTTGCAGACATGCACTGGGGAGAAGGATCTGATATCACCAAGTAATTAAGAGTCCAGGGCCAATGTCAAAGTTGTTAGCCCAGGACCAACGTTAAAGCCAGCCAATCAGGGGTGAAGTCTTGAGATGTCATGACGAAAATTAAGTTGAGGAGCAGGTCTGCTGTAATTTGATAGATCTATGAGTTGGTTTGTCTGAAAATATACCTAAACCTAGCCCTAACCTAAACTTAATTTTTGTCATGACAGCTCAAGTTTTCAAAGCAGACCGTCCCTCCCGAGCCGACTATCTAGCACATAGTCGGCCCCTGATTGGCTGGCTGTAACATTGGTACTGGGCAAACAACTTTGAAATTGGCCCTGGACTCTTAATTACTTGATATCAGATCCTGCCACTGGGGAATGGGGATCCGCCTTTAGTGCCCCCCCAATGGTCTCCGGATCTCACTTTGGGAATCATGGCAAAATGTAAAAAAAAAGAAAAGAAAGAAGTAATTGCAGAGGTTGATATTTTTTCCTCTGTGAATATATTTTGAGACTTTTCAAAGGTTTTTGTTATTCAGGCTTTAAAATCTAGTTGATGTTTTCAGAATTGTATGTGTTGTACAATAGGTTCCTCATCATTTTTGATTGTAAAAATCCTGATGCTGTGATGCATTTTCAGCTTTTCAGAATTGAACTTGAACTATTTGGTTTGTTTATTTGGTTGGGACAGTGCATGTTAATGAACACTCATGAGACACATGCATGTAAACACACCACTCCAGATTGTATCCATGGGCTAATTTCCACACATTGTTACACACAAACACACTTTCATTCACCCTGATCTATTGTACATGTTTTTAGTGGTAGGGCAAACCGGAGCCCCTGGAGGAAACCTACGCAGACACGGGATAGAACATGCAAACTCCACACAGAAAGGCCCCGCCCTGGCCCGGGATCGAACCTGGGACCTTCTACCTGTGAAGCATGAGCGCTACCTGCTGTGCTACTCTGCTGCCCGGTCAAACAAGAGGAACAGTGTTTTATTCAATCATTACTTCATCTAAACATAATAAAAGGTACTATACATGGATTTCCAGTGACGTCACACATAGTTGTGGCAGCCATTTTGTTGCCCGAATGCTGTAGCTGTCTTGTGTTCAGTCAGAGAGGACCATAGATAGACAGAGACACAAAGGCTGATACACTATTGCAGGGAAACAAAATGGCCGCCCTGACCACTGAGGTCACATGACTGAAACGCATGTATACCTGATTTTTTTTGCCTTTTTAGACAAAATGTGATAAAAAGGTGAAGCCCTTTTCCTCACAGACTGACAATTTGGGTTGGCCACACACAACAAATCATAATGCAATAAAGACTTCACACATCAGACAAGTTACTACTTTTACATCATACTTTTATGGGGCAAAAATAACTACAAAAAAAACCCAATGTCAGTTACAGTGCCTCTAATGTTATAAACAAATATCTTCTGTTCCATTGTAGCAAATAGGGCCCTGCAACCACAATTTTGCACATCTCTCCCCCATAACATACGAACAGTCCCGAGTATTGCAAAGAACACGCATCCCAGAATCCCATGAACATTATTAAGCAATTTGCTGAAGTGCACCGAGAGGAGCTCCATTAAAAATTGTGGATGGGGTGAAGCCATCTGCTTTGAGGTAGAATCCGACACAAGAAGTAGAAATCCAGAGGAGCCGAGCTAATAAAGAAGCACCTCTTCGGGCCAAGCTGTCAGTCAGTGCGTAGATGAGGTGTCACGCAGTCAGACATGTAGACACACGGTAGACAGGCGGGTGGCGCTATCCAAAAACTGGTCCAGCACTTAATGTGGGGCCCAGCTGATCCCCTCTAATAGATTTTGTTCTGTGGATCACTCCAGGCTTCTTTAATGGAGGAGCCAAACACAGAGCCGTAACGCTGGGTGACAGGGGCACCTTGGGTTTGCAGATGTTGGACCAGATGACAGATGGTGTGGCGCAGCAAAGGGAACGACGGGAGCCATGTATGCGACCCCCCCCCACACCCCCCCCACACCAGACCCACCCCCCCCTTACCAAAAATCACCCAAAATCCAGAGTACAGAGGAGAGCCCCCTCCCGAACACCCACGACAGATGTGAATGTGTCGCCTTGTAAAGATTGTGTGCGTTCATTCACTTTGCTGACTCTGCATTCCATTGTGTCTTTTCGGAATCCGCTTTTTTACTCTGAACCAGACTGGGAGACCAATTTAAACTGCATATGACACATTAGACAACCTTTCACACAACCAAGATTTCTTTGGCTTGACATTTTTCACTTCCTTATTGAACATGGGCACAGGAAGTCACATATGTAGAGGTTAACAACATACAGAACCGGTAATGCTGCAACAAAAAAGGCTGGTTCTTTGGGTAGATAAACAGAAGAATGTGGCTGTTCACAAAGAAAAATCCAAGGCACACTGATGTAGAAAAATAATGACTAAAAAGCCTTTATTGGAACATGGCTAAAGCTTTAAAATACGCACAACGCGTTTCGGCCTGTCATGGCCTTCCGCTTTTCCAGTTCAGCACCTGAGTCACTCTTCATACATTTTTACGCACGGACCCACGCAGCGCTTCTCCGTCCTTTTTCTCACTCTAACTTGATACAGTACCAGTAACTTTTCTTCAATAAATTGCCAATTCACTGAAGTAAAACTACTTTCCACAGATGTTATCGCATCAAACAAAGTCATGCCACCTTCATGTGGATCTCGGGAACTGGGGAAAACATTTGGCACAACTGGGAACTGGGGTCAAAACAAGCTTCTGCTTCGACTTCTGCACCCGAACTTTTGAGTTAAACACTGCTACTTTCACGAGTTTACTGTGAGCTGTCGTTGTTCTCGGAGTAATATATTCGCAAGAGAATTGCCCAACATTTGTTTATTATTAGTGATGAAAGACTGTTTTTATGTGTTGACATCAAAATCCCCATATGAACACAAACCAACTGGGAACAACCTGGGAAATGCACTTTAAGGCGAGACACTGCAGGTGAATAGGGGAAAAGGTAAATCAATAAATTCAGAATTATCTATTTCAAACTTTGCTGTATTTTACTGACAAAAATATGAGAAAAAAATAATTTAAAACGTTTTTTTTTACTTATTTATTTAAAGTTTTCATAACAACATAAGATATTTTAGGTGTAAAAATTGACAATATTTACCTTTTTATTTATATGTATAGAGCCAGGTTTAAAATTATGGGTTTATTGTTGCACAAATACACTTTTGAATGAGTCATTAGTAACATGATCTGTAAATGTATATATTGTTTTGTTTTATGCGGTTAAAAAGCCAGTGAATCAGGCAGGAATTAGATATTGAAAAATCCCTCTGAGCAAACCTTCATGAATATTATTAAGTACAAGATTGGAAAGTAAGTGGAAATTTGGGACAACAATATGAGAAAAATCCTTTTTGAGGAATAAAATTACAATTTCCCATGTAATTCTATCACTAATTCCAACACCTTATTGTGAGAATTACACAATTTATTTGTTTCCAGGTAAAAGTGTTTCTGTTAACAGCAAACTGACCCAAAAACTGAAAATTGAAACGAGTTTGGCCTGCAGTGTCTCCCTTTAATAAGAGATTAGTGGAGGAGGAGGAGGAGGAGGAGGAGGTGAGGAGGAGGAGGAGGAGGTGAGAAGGAGGAGGAGAAGAAGGACAAGGATGAGGAGGAGAAGGAGGAGGATGAGGAGGAGGAGAAGGAGAAGAAGGAGGAGGAGGAGGAGAAGGAGTTGGAGGAGGAGGAGGTGAAGAAGGAGAAGGAGGAGGAGAAGAATTAGACGGAGAAGGAGGAGGAGAGAGAGAGAGAGGGATGAGGAGGAGGAGGAGAGAGGAGAGAGAGAGAGAGAGGGGAGAGAGAGGAGAGAGGGGAGAGAGAGAGAGAGGGGGGGGGGGGGGGAGGAAAGAGGGGGAGGAGAGAGAGGGGGGGAGGGGGGGGGAGAG
>OMNZ01085207.1:0-13419 GCA_900303255.1 Lesueurigobius sanzi
TTTTGTAGATGAGATTTTAATGACCAGATCTATTTTAGTGCATCAGAAATATGAAGTCACTTGTTATTGATCAAATTAATTCACCTTTAACTTTACTGGTGCTACCTGTAGAGGACGGTAATACACATTTAAAACAACTTAGCAAAAAATTCAAAATGGAGATATCTGCTTTTGCAAACGAACTCTTCATATACTCTGGTATACATATCCTCTGGAAGGCTTTAACAGCTTGTAAAATGTCTAAAATGTTGTAAATATTGCTCTCATATGATATGAATGTCTATGGGGATACTGTAAATGTGAATATTTTCAAGAAAATCATAGTGGGCCTGAGTAATTGAGGTTGAAAGACAGAAAATATGAATTCCGCCTAAAAAAAAAACACACATTACAGAGAAGCAAAGAAGCAAATAAACATCAAAGTTATTGAGGTTTTGATTTAAAATAGTCTGGGCAGAATCCCATTGTAATAAATAGGGCACAATTTGGCCAAAAAATTCAAATTTGTAATATTTCAATGAAATTGAACATTTTGGATCCTATTTATATATTTGGTCATAAAATACAGGTTTTCCAAGAAAAAAAAAATACCCTTTTTTAAACACATTTTTAAAAATAGATTAAAATAAACAAGGATTGTCTCTAAATATCCCCAAAAATGGGGACCTGCGGGCTTAAGAGGTTAATGTTTTTATTCAAATCTTTTATTTTAAGGATTTTTTGTTTTGTTTGTTTCACCCAAAGACTTTGTACAAGGACAATTCAGGCTGAAATTGAAGAGGACATCTGCAAAGTGCCATTGACAAAAATCAACACTTGCTTGTAATTATCTCTTTGTGTAGCAGTGTTTTTAATGATAATCTACTTTAGTGAAATATTATGTTGGAGTTACCTGTAGAGTGCAGTAGTAAAAATCTAAACCATGTTTGCAATAAATCAAAATGGAGATATCTGTTTTTGCAAATGATTTCTTCAAATGTTTTGTCTTTAACATCTGTCTTTGTTACTGTTTCCATGTAGAAAATACCGTCTACTGATGGTAACTGTATTTTGTATGTTCTCCGTTAGCACAAGTAGAGGTTTGCATGTAAACCTACCCACTGATTCCTACCTTATACCTAAACCTGAGCAAACCTTTCAGAAGATGCTCTCCCCTCTCCATCGCCCTGACATTTCAGCCGTGAGCATAATTCTCCCTTACCTCATCTCCACTGCAGCGACAGAACCACAGTCTTCACTTCAACGTTTGACGACAAAAGAAGAAGCTGCTTAGTCGACAATATTTGAAAATCTCTTCTACAATGCATGACTGGATGACTGAGAACCTACAGAAACATTTTGTACACATAATGTAACTTTTTATCCAAGTTCCCGCGAAGTGTCTTAGTTCTTCTTTGACCTGGAAACTACAAACATAATGGTTCATTCTTTGGAGCCAAAAGACTGAACCGCAGCTGCCAAATTTCTGTTTTCACACTAGTAACAATCAGGCCCTTTGTGATAAGTACAAAGCCATTGAAGGCAAAAAAAAAAAACATGTCAATCAAAAGCAGAATAAAAAGTGCAAATATTTTCATAATCATCACAAAACAAAGAGTGATTATTCCAAGTGAGGACTTCATTTGGCTGGTTTTCCGTTTGGCATTCTGCAGTTAAATGCTCTGTTCAAATGGGACACCTTAAAATATAAAAAGCTGCATTATGATGCTGGAAATTGAAGTCAAGGACTAAATATTCTCTGACCGAGATATAGGTAAGTAGACAGACTGATAGATTATAAAGAAAGAAAGAAAAGATCTTATACTTTTCAGACACTTTGTGCAGGGCCAGTACTTATGTAAATACCTTTATCTGCAAAATCTGGAAGAAAACCTTGGAATATATCTAAGAATGACATTTTGCATACAATAAAAATGCATGTTTTATATCATACTTTAGAGACAGTTGAAGTTGCTTTACAAATGGCTGCCTCCCTGGAGCTCGCTGACAGAATGCGTGCTCCTGCGACCATCAATCTCACATTCCTGCAGAGAAAGGATGAATGAGGTCTGGCCCAAGGAAACAACAGGCATTGTTCAGAGCTGGAGCTGAACCTCAGGCTCACTCTTCACCTTCAGTGCTCCGAAGAGGACGGTGGTCTCAACTTTTCGGACAGAAGCACG
Source organism: Lesueurigobius sanzi (assembly GCA_900303255.1). Taxonomy (NCBI): domain Eukaryota; kingdom Metazoa; phylum Chordata; class Actinopteri; order Gobiiformes; family Gobiidae; genus Lesueurigobius; species Lesueurigobius sanzi. The sequence continues at coordinate 2,163 of OMNZ01085207.1, forward strand.
GACATTGGAACAGGTGCTGGTCATGTTTACGATTTGTCAATGAATCCGACGGCTGTGGCTCGCTGCCTGCGCGGTTACTGCTCCTGCTCGCAAACCCAGACGTTTGATTCCTGGGTAATGCGTCTGTGTGGATGGATGCTCAACAGGCCAAAACCTCCTGACCACAGACCTGTTACTCAATATCTGGAGGTGGGGCCCCAGGAGCTGATCTGCAGCTGCCTTTTGCTCCTGGCAGGTTGATCAGAGGTATTGATGATGGATCTATGGGAACAATAAAGTATACCGTACCTTAGCGTTGACAAAGGCAGAGGACTTTATTCTATAGAATAATAGAGCTCATATCATTTTTACATTCTTAAAATATGTATTTGTAAAATACACGGTGTGTTCGCTTTTAGGGTTTTGGTTTGGCAATTTACTTTACAGCAGTGGTTCTAAACTGGTGGATCGGGACCAAAAAGTGAGTCACAAAACTCTTTTCAGTGGGATGTGAGCCTTTCCCAAGTACATTTGAAGAGTTCATATGCAAAAACAGCTTGTAATTTCCTCTTTGTGTAGCAGTGTTTTTAATGGCCACATCCATTTTAGTGAATCCGAAATATTAAGTCACTTGTTATTGATGAAACTGATACAACTTACTTTTCCTGGTGTCCCTTTTAGAGCACGAACATCTAAAACTATTTAGAAACAAATTCAAAACGGAGATATCTGTTTTTTTGCAAATGAACTCTTCACTTCTTTCAGTATTCATCACTAAACCTGAGTCTGACTCATGATTTCAACTTTATAGGTTTATCTGTGACCAAAGACTAAGGCTGGGTATTAAACTCCCGCCTTCCTCAGAAGCATCACCTGACCCATGGCCAATCGGACAAGTCGACTGGATCTGTCAAGTTGGCCGGGCTGAGAAGGTTGACGCTTCTCAGAAAGGCGGGAATTTCCCCGTTGAAACAAGTCAAGGTCCATCGTCGGCAAAAAATTCTTCAGTCTTCATCTGTACCCTGTAGTTGAAGTGTAGGACGTTTCGATCTTAGTCCAAAGATCGTCATCAGCTTAATAGCGACGTGAGCACGCTGTGGGTCTCTTAAGAGTAAACCAGAAAGAGGAGTTAACCTCTAAGTCCCTCCTCTCTTGGTGCTAAAAGTAGGAAAACATCTAGCCTGGTCATACTTAATATGGCTCGCTACCCCTCTGTTCAACTTCAACTACAGAGTACAGATGAAGACTGAAGAATTTTTGCCTACGATGGACAACTCCTGTAGGACTGAGAACCTACACAAATGTCAAGGTACACATATCATATATTATAGCTATTGTCTTGAACTGAACCGAATAATAATCATTATTAACTGAAGACAAAATGATGTTCTTTGATCCATAAGGCTGGGTACCGTGAGACAATACTGGTATTGGTTAACGATACCCAGCGCTAGAGAATACTGTATTTTTACACATGCAAAATGCAAAGCGTTTTATGGGTTTGAATAAATATTCTTATTTGGGTCACGGCTTGTTATCTTGGGGTAATGGTGGGTCCCCACGCCGGATCAGTTGAGAACCTCTGCTTTACAGCACAGTAATAACATGCTAATAGGATGGAAATAGCATGTTAACTAGGGATAATGCATTTTGTAGCTCGGTTTTCAAGTTGTTCCCAAGAAAATCCTTACCATGTTTCTTCAGAGAGAAGCACAAACACATTTCTCAATCTTTGACAGTCTTTATGCTGGGTTAGGGTTAGAATTAATTACATTATACATTCACTGTGTCCACTTCTATGTAAATTCAATGATTACCATGTTATTGCAGTTAGGTAGCATGCTATTTCCACCCTACCACTGAATTATTGCGCTGTAAAGTAAAGTGCCACCAGTTTTACATGTTGTACTAACCTGGAAACAGAAGAAAGCTTGTTACTCACAGAACTACCAACATTTCCATCCGTCTTGTCAAAAACACAGTGTCCACACGCACAGAATAAACAAACAAACATGGTCTCGCCGGTTGCATGGTGAAAAAATACATTTATTGGAATCTGTGTCAATGTAGAAAAAAGTGAAAAGTGGCTTTAGGTTTTGTCACAGTACCACAGCAGGCGAATGCTCGGACAGAACCGAAATGACCTACAGCCCGCGAACACATCATCTCTGACAGCGGAAAAGCTCAGGCGGCTCCTAAACGCACCGACAGCAAACACACACATTGTAATAGCATTAACACAGGACTCTCAGGGTCACCACAAGCTTTAGATAGAAGCTGAATTGGCCATGTCCAAACTAATGCTGTACTTTTTAAGACTTTTCTTTTTCTGGGTGTGTTAGGTTAGAGATGAAACCATTTTTTTTTGAAAGAGTACCATCAATGTTTACCTTCTACGTGCTATGAACAGAGTAATCCAAAGAAAAGCCTCTCTTCTGGGCTTTCTAAATTTGCGGTCTAGAATGGAAAATGAACTTCCTCCTCGTATACAAATTTAAATCTGACCAATTACATATTTTCTATGTATTTCAGCACACAAATACCCATGATTGTGTTTTTGACCATACACAAACCATTTTCTGACTTTTTTTTGGTGCTACATGTTAAAGATTAGACTCTCCAAAAACATGGATCTTTTTGGAGAGTCTACTTGTTACTTTTTTGTGGGTTCATCATAGGAATACTTGAGCAATATTATAATGAAGTACCTGTACTTTCACTTGAGTGAAAAACTTGTCACTTGGACGTGGCTAAAGCTTTGTGTTTTGTGCATCTTATTCTTCAGAATTATTATTTTAATATATTTTTGGATGGCATTTTCATTCAAAACATTAGGATATCCACTTTATTTCATGTTTTGATCTCAAATTGTATACCAGTGGTTCCCAACCTGTTTTGCCTTGTGTACCCCTTGGGCCTTTCATCTATTCTTCGAGTACCACCCTGCTTCGGTGATTTTGTTGATTAGTTAGAAAGTCAATGACTAAACTCCTAATTATCAGTAAAAACTAACTCTTTTCAGTGGCATGTTTTTCTTAAGCTTTCTTTGACGATAATAACCAAAAATACAATTTGTTTTATCTTATTTTTTATCTAAAATGAATCCCCTGGGGGTCCCCCGTACGGTGCCCCTGGTTGGGAAACACTGCTGTATGCCACCACTGAAGCATAAATCAGACAGGTCGCATTGTCACCAAGTACTTTTCACTCTTAAAGTAAAACTTCGTAAGTTTGCAAAACGAGGAGAGAAGAGGACATTTTAAAAGCAAACGGTCTAGCCCCCTCCTCCTCCTCCTGATTGGACCTGCTCGATCCCTGTGCAAAGGAAAGCTCCTCTCATTGGTCCATGTGTAATACTCAATTATTCGCATTCTATTACAATTGTTTTTAGTCATTTAGACTTACAAACAATCACTTTAATTGAGTAAATATTGTACAGAGGCAACGAGCCATATTTAGTATGAATAGGCTAAGATGTTTTCCTACCTTTAGCACCAAGAGAGGAGGGACTTAGAGGCTAACTCCTTCTTCTGGTTCACTCTTAAGAGACCCGTGACTGTACTCAAATCGTTACTAAGCTGATGACGATCTTTGGACTAAGATCGAAACGTCCTACACTTCAACTGCAGAGTACAGACGAAGACTGAATCGTTTTTGCCTATGATTGTTTGAAGACTTTACCCACCTCTGCACTTTGGTATATGCAAAACCCAAGATTAGAACATCAAATAAAATGATCAATTTATCGTGGAAACAGCTGAAAGCAAAACGCAGAGACCATTTGAAAGGTGCTCTGGAAGTGGCAGCTGACCCGAATCCTCCGGTCATCAGTTCACCGCCGTAAATCACCGTTATTGCCGAATGCAAATTTTACACACGATTTAACGCATTAATTTGGACACGGCATGAACATGACTATTTGTGATACTGTTACAAATCCTTTCTCTTCCGTTTCAGTCACAGGGCCACGGACGGTACCCTCCCAACGTTTCACCACAGCCCGTATTCCAATGATGGAGTGTGGGCCACTGTTTCCACTCATAACTCATGGGCTTCTTACCAATACTCTTCTTTAGCTTCTTACCAATACTCTTCTTTAGCCTGCCTCTAACAGCCCTGTGCAATGCTATGAGCAGCATGCATCACCCTTCAAAAGTACAGGGCTTTTTCACTATGTATAGGGTGAGTTGGTTGGATTTCTGTTATGTTTCCCCTCCCCCCAAGTTTAAGCAGTGACAAATACTAACTCCAGACATTATGATGGGTAGTGCATTTCTATTTGCGATGTGACAGAATACAACACATGGCGGGGTCTGCATACTTCATGGCGTCAAACCAAATGGCAAAACAAGAAACACTGAAACCATATACATTTCTAAACTCAGATACTGAGTAGTAACATTAAGAGGTCAGTTTTTTCCATATCTTTCTTTACACATATTTTTTTATTCTTAAATATCTTCATAAATCTCATATAAAATAATTAGGAACCAATTCTATATACACAGACAAGAGTGCACAGGGTGGAGAAGAGATGGCGTGCATGCCGAGAGTTTGCACAGATTTGATCCTGGGAAATACAACTCATCATCCACAAAACAAACAAACGCTTCGTATTCAGTACAATCCCAATGGAGTGGTAGCCTAACCTTTACTTTAATGAGAAAACAACCTCGGACGTAGCTCTTATGAATCTATTATGATCTCTTGGACTATACAGACTGTATGTAAAATGGACAGTGTTGAATTGAAGACATTCAGCGGCTTTGTGGCTATAATTACAAGCCTTGTTAACCAATCAGAAAGATTCTGGTCCTTCTGATCCAAAACGAACAAGGCTTTTGCAAGTAAGGGCGTTTTCACACATGTCGGAAACCTTTTGGGCCGACCCGAGAGCGCACTAGTTTCAGCTGTATTTACTCCAAAGTTAATTCAGTCTCTGTCTACCACCTGCTCTAAACACCGCAGTTATGTGACAATGGTCAGCTGTTCACCAAACTGATTCTTAGAGCGAGCAAAACTCTGTCAATGTAGAACTCGCTGTGATCATTTCAATTTTGTGGCTAATTACAGTGAAGCTGATGCGCAAGAGAGGAGACATTTCTGAATGGTGTTCGTCTTGTCTTCTAGTTACTTTACTGCTAAAGTTCCTTATAGATCAGACAAATGGGTAAGCGATGTGTTGTTCGTTTACCTTAACATGTTTCGATATCCAATCCTGCCATCTTCTTCAGGAGTGTCATGTGATGTTAGATGTGACGTCTGGAAGCGAGGCTTTTCTACAATGGACAGAGATGAAGGAGCTTTGCACATGGGACACACTCCTTCACCAACCACCGGCGGAGGGCGTGACCGGCCTGATAGACCTGTCAGGTCGCGTCAGGCCGTTCACGCCTAAGAAGAACAGATATAAGACATCTAACATCACGTGAGACTTCTGAAGAAGATGGCAGGTGGCTATCGAAACATGTTTAGGTAAATGAATAACACATCGCTTACCTATTAGTCTGATATAGAAGAAACTTAAACAGTAAAGAGAGAGAAATGCACTTGGAACTGCACATGGAGACAATGTTTTTACTGCACTGACAGGGACCGAAAAAGGGGGCAGGGATATTCTTATCGTCCAGTCCTGCAGTGCAAGTTCATTAAGTATCATGCATGCTCCAAGTCTATTTGTAACTCAAAAAAAGGAATGAAACTGAAACTAGAGTGCGCTGCGAGAGAGACACCGTTTAAGCTGATCCAGGAGCAGCTCTGTAAATTAGATCGGCCCAAAATTCTGCAGATAGAGTGACACTGACTCAAAAGTAGCGCTCTTGGGTCAGGAGCCCCTTTAGTTTGGCCTGAACAGTGTCAGTGTGAAAACACACTAGAGAAAGGACAAAATTCTGCCAAATAAAAAGGCCAGATGCTAAATGCTGTTAACAAAACGAGGATGTCTTCTGAGTTTAGGATTATGATAAACAACCAAACTTTTGGTTGGGTGTAGTACTTTAATTTAATATCAGGATGGTCCAAATGCTTTGAAAAGCATGTGACTGGCTGTCCAGGCGACTTTGTTACCATAATTCCACATGACAACACATCCCAATGTTTTTAAAGATTGATATGATTATTTAGTTCATGTGTATTGTGGTTTACGTGCGTTTCTGACCTCCTTAAATGAGACTGAGGTTCAAACCACCGTCATTAGTCAAAGTAAAATGTATTCAATAACATTTTGAGAAATCTAGATTCAAACTAAATTAACTTGCATCGTGTGTAGGATGTTGCATGTCAAGTAGTGCTCTGTTGGCTCTGTTGTTGAAACGTATCCAATGCATTTCCATTTGATTCAATAAGATCTGCAATCTCATTGTAGAGTAAAATGGCAGCCACAGCTTCCACCAGTGCTGCCCTACATTTGACCCTGAGGGCTATAAGTGCATCTCTAAAGCTGGGGTCTTAAACAAAGCTCTGTACTTTGAAAGAGCTGTGTGCTGTGGAGAACTATCCAGATGACGCAAGTTTGTACACAAAGCTACAGCTATTGTAAGCCTCACTAAAGCAGTATAACTATAAATGGCGTTTATGGCATTTCCAGGAGCAAGTATTGGTTGAGAACTTTGTGTATCATGATTTTGCACTGCCCATTTTATATACAATCCAGGCAAAACTAAATTTGTGGGAAGCTTTGTGAAAAAAATGAATCATGGCAAGCTGCAGCAGTCTTATTGGGTCAAGGCAAATCATTAGTTTACACTAAAAAGAAACATTTAGCTTCATACAACAACAGCATGCATGCTTTGGGAATCAATAAAATGAACACAACTTAAAATTCAGCAATTCAACAGCTTTCTGCCATGTGCGAGGTTGAACACAGCTCATGTTTAAAGGTAATTTGACACAGGCAGTTTTTCAATCCTCACTCCTCGCCCCTTCAGCTGTTGGTTCGCTTTGTTTTGTGGTGGGAAGAAGGGGGAGACAATTGTTTGGCAATTAACTCTGTGAAAACCTGGCTATCTGTTGCACAGTGTTACCAACTGAATAAATAACACGCTTCATCCACAAATGCCATGGCACAGACTCTCTATTCACAACCACAGTCGCTGTTTTAACTCCTCTCAGAAAAAGACAAAAAAAAAGGGAAAAACACCAGTGAAGACATCATACAGACAGTACGATCAATAGAAACCTGGAATAGGATGCCCAATCTTTTCATAGTGACAATTTTTATACCTGGCATCCACACATCTCTTGCAAGCGACAGTATCTTTGTATAGTATTTAGAAAAAACTAGTATTTATTCACAGTTGCTTGACTGAATGACAAAAATACCCATGGAGTCTAAAATTGCTGGTTTAGTTTTCTAAAACGTGGATGCCATCAGTTTGTTAAAGTACTGGAGGTGCACTGTCAGATTATTGTGGTCCATAGAGTAAAAAATCTTGCAGCGAGTTGCCTTGAGCACTAACACACAGACTCACATACATACGCACACCATTCATGTTCTGAATATATATATAGATCTGTAGTAATATGAGTGTTGGAGATACCTTCAGTAACAGCTGATGACACTTCACAAATTCATCTGAATAGAAGAGAATCTGGTCCATTGATGTGACAGCGCCCCTGTGAGCACTAATTTCTTTACTGTACAGTAAGACGGTACACAGAAAAACATGACGTGAAAATAAAATATTCCACACTGATTGTGATAATTCCTCCATCTTAAATCCGTTAAAAGAGAGGTGAGGGTTATATTTGGCGGGAGATTTGGGTATATTCCACAAGAGGGCGCCGACTACACAGTAGTTTCGTTCTTCCAAGGCCCAGTGCGTATATTCCCCGTGCTGTCTGATGAGTACAGCAGTCCTTCATGTAGTCCGCCCTTTAGTATTCCGTTCTGATTGGGCGGATTCTGGGGAAAAGATTGTCTGCGCGGCGCATGCATCTCCAGATGGTGATGAGTGGCCTCCTCCTCAGCCACTTTCCCACAGCCACACAGGAACATGCCAGTGTCTGCCTCAGCCGGGCACAGCGAGGGGAACAGGTCTGCTTTGGCGCAGCAGATGTGCCGGTGGCAGGGGTTGTGACAGGCGGTGTGGCAGGTGTGGTGAGCCTCATGCTCGTGGATGTGAGGACAGATGTGGGCGTGGCGCTCATGTGTGCTGTGAGGGCTGTCAGTGTGAGAGCTGTGCACGCTGCCTGCATCTGCACTGGAGGAGATGTGGTAGGCGTACTCCCGGTCGCCTCCACAGGGGGCAGCGGTGGGCCTGCGGCTCAAGCTGCGGCTCTTAGTCCTGCTGGTCTTTAGACAGGGGTGCAGCTGGATGCCGGGCCGGTAGCCCTCGGGGTCTGAGTGCAGCAGGACATGAGTGGCCCCAGGCTCCTCGTCCAGCAGCTGTGTAGTGTGCAGCGCAGCACAGCAGGGAGCGACAGGCGCCACACAGGTCACATGGTTCTGGTGTTTACAATGGCAGCTGAGCAGAGCCTTACAGGCCGTGGCATCGTGATGGCAGTGGCCGTGACATGGCACGTGTCCCGTGGTGTCACCGTTTACATTGACCTTGGGCCGAGCCGGAGCGGGACACTGGGGAGCGGGGCGGGCATTTCCTCTGCGACTGGGACAGCAGGAGCACCAGCAGTGCCACACGTCGTCGCGCTTGGCACAGTGATGGATGAGAATGAAGAGGCCAAGCGTGACGGAGAAGGCACCGTACAAGCAGCTGAAGATCATGTCCAGGAAGTGCCCCTGCGACACGGCCAGAGCTCCGAACGTCCACGTGGCCAGGAACAGGAACAGTGTAAAGGCGGCGGTTCGCAGCTGTGCCTTGAACGAGTGCTCATTGGCCAAAAGCGCAGGGTTAATCGGGATACCTGGACAGCCGGCAGGACAGTGGCTCCCAGGGGCTGGTGCCCCGGGCTCTGCCCCCTGGTGGCAGTGAGGAGGTACATCCACAGCAGCCAGCCGCTGCTGCTCCTCTGACAGAGTTTTCAGCTCGTACTTTTTCTCTGGGTGTTTCCTCAGTTGGACGAAGGTGCAGATGAAGTAGATGCAGGTGACCAGGACGATGAAAGCCACCGGGCCGAAGAAGGCCCCCAGACTGGGCTCCCAGGCCATCCAGCAACTGCACACAGAGAGAACATGAGTCAGTCTACCTGTTTATTCTATCTCATTATATGGTAGATACATGACACATATGATACATACAACAGTACATGAGTGTGCTGTTGGTTGGAGGTGAACAATCATGTGCTGCTGTGCGAATGTGTTACTTTATAGAGTAAAATATTTTAAACCACATACAGTGGTGTTGGATTTATTCAAATGACCTCACAGGGGACAGCTGGGGGTATAGTTGCTGTGAAATATGAGTAGATTTGACCTTGAGATCAGGAGTAAATGCAAACTTACTATGGTGCTTGCTCCCCGCTGCCATAGTTGTCTATATTGACGGCTGCCGTGACCCCACAGATGATGAGGGGCACTCCACCACTGACTAAATAAAATCTGTGGAGAGAGGGGGAGAGAGCACAACAGTCAGAATACAACCCTTTAAAAATATGCTGTAAGCCCTGACTTGATCTTACATCTGGACTACAACTGTTCAGAGTCAAATGTTGCAGAGTAATAGCATTAGACAAGGCCAAACGCACAGATAAAGTGACAGATACACATTTTATTTTGTTGCAGTCAAACATCTCTGTGTTGCTCTAATACACTTCGGCTTTTCAACTTGAAGTCAATATTGAGGTACAGGGAAAACAGCAGGCTGAATTTGCCAACCACAGAGATGTGGCCATCTTCAGAATTGAAATGCGATGTGTGATTCATCAGTTTGTTTAGAGTGGCATTGTGCAGGTGTGATCACAGCTACAGCCTGTTCCCCGGCTCCAAACCAAAGTGTACATTCAATACAACAACAAATCTGCTTCAGAGGCACCTGCTGCTGAGGTGGCCAGACTGAGCTCACCATGAGACTGATGAAGAGGGCCAATTCTGCATACCGGAAAAAAGCATTGGTAAGATAAGATGCGATAAAACGAGATAATACGGGATAATAGACAGAGAAACCTTCCCTATATTTTCGGTGCTGATGTTTTGGTGAACACTTAGGAGAGACAGCATCAAGATACGCTAAAACATGGCTTCCAAGCTTTTTTTGTTGTAAAAAACAACAGAGAACATAGAACACAATTAAAAAGGAAACAAGAACAAAATAAAGAAGGGGGGGGGGGCACACTGGTCACCACAACACGACGAAATTACACAGAAATTGAATGGACACTATGTTAGGTAGATCTAGGCAAATAACTACGAACCAAGGAGCACTCCTCCATTCAGCATCAGACGACAACAGTTAAACCTAAGAAGTTGCTTGAAGGGGTTATACCCGGCCTTTGTCCTAGTGTTGGAATGTAATTTGTTTTTTCTTCCTTTAAACTTCAACATTTGTGGAAATGATGCATCCAAACATAAAGCGCTTATTGTCGAAATCATGGTGGCATGAGCTACTTTTACGCAAGAATAATGGGAGCGAGCTACTTATGCTTTGAATAAACACGTGTAACTATGCAATCAGCATGTAACAAAGATGTTATTTCAACACTCTTTCACAAAATGACTCGAGTTTCCTCTTTATTCTTTACCTAAATGTTTGGAGAGTGTGTTCAATGGTAAAAAAAAACACTATGCATATAAAAATTTGACTTATCATTTATGTAGAAATGTAGACAATCCTTTGGTGAGCTACTGGTTGCTGATCCGATTCCTGCGCTACAAGCAGTGTTGGGGAGAATACTTTGAAATTGTATTCAGTTACAGAATAGTGAATACTTTTGTAACATATTTAGTTACTTTGCCCAATCAGTGCACTGTATTCTGAATACGTAGATACTTTCACCTTCATTTGCATTATATTTTTGTATAAATATAGTGAAAGATTAAAAATATGTAGCAACACTTTTACACCAGCTCTTCTTTAGTTCTCTCTTCTTTCTCTCTCTCCCTCGCTCTCTGTCTCTCTTCTTTCTCTCCCTCCTGGGTGAGAGGCGAAACATCTTCAGTTCTAAAACAATCCATTACAGACCGTACATACAGTTTGAGCCTCGTGGAAATCCCGAAAATAACCATCAACGACGTCCACGGGATAGTTAACTCGCTTTTCTATTTATGTATCGAGTTACAGCCACGACTACGAGGGTAAGTAGGCTATGCTAATGCTATGCTATGCTAATACCGAAACTGGACATGAAGGAGTAGTTTGTGGAGCGAGCGCTAGCTTGACTCGAC
>OMNZ01085229.1:0-12742 GCA_900303255.1 Lesueurigobius sanzi
CTAATAAAACACAAACAGTTAAAAAATAAGCACAGGAAGAGCCAAAATGTTGTGTAACATTAGACACTTTTATTTTAGTTTAAAATGAGTTCTAACCTGTAGCAGGACGTCACTATCAGTAAACCCTAAATCTTTGGCCCAACATACTAGCCCCAGGTACCTTCTAAATGAAGATGAAAGATATACATTTTCTGCTTTGATTGTGTAGTATTTAGGTAGTGTAAAAGTAAAAGAGTCTCATGTTACAACACATACTGTCTGTTAAATGAAGGCCTGCCAGTACAGTATGGTCCATTACCACAAACCCAAACCTGAAACTGAAGTCATCACCACAGGCCACATGAAAAATAACTTTTATCAGTTCTAAATACACAAAAGACGCTATTAGAAAGAGGACAGACCAACAATGGGAGAATTGTGTAGTAAATGAAAATCTGACCCATATATATTTTTATATTTTACTCATATACTCAGTGTTACACTTTAGGACAGAACCATGAGTGACAATAACATCACCATTTAATAAAAGGCTGAGGCCACATTGAAGGAGGAAAGTGGTGAAACATTTTTAAAAAGTCAATTTACTTGATATAAGATCTTATTCTTATTATCTTAGGGGCAAGAATACAGAAGACAAAATAAAATTATTCAAATTAATGTCAAATATTCTTACTTTGAGTAATTTTAGCATTTTGTTTTCTTTTGCAGTAGGATTATTGTAAAACTACCTCCCAAAATTGAACCATAGTCAGTCCTATCTCCCAGTGAAACATTACTTGCCATAACAGCTCAGAGCTAATGGCTTTTACTTTAATTGTCTACTACAGTATGAATTATAAGCCACTAAACTTAACTAAACAAACTTAGCCAAAATTAGCTGGCCATTTTTTTCAGTCACTTACCGTAGCTTGGCGTCAATCTCTTTTTCTTCTTCGTCAAGCTCAGCCTGTTTCTTGCGCAGTTTGGACGATTCTCTCTCGACCAGATTGAGTTCCTTGTCTATGTCCTGTAAGATCTTGGCCCGGGCCATGGTGGTGCTCCTGGCCAGTCGTCTTCTCGCCGAGTTGGTGCTGTAGCCGGACCGCGCTGACATCGACTCGTCCTCGGTGGGCGGATCTGGGAGGGTCCTCTTCACTTTCTTACCTGTACTCGATGGTGAACCTCGGCCCTAGTGTGAAACAAAGAAATAAGGATTACTAAAGAGCAAACTTTAATCAACTAATACACACAAAAAAACAACACAAACAGGAAAGCAGCAGCAATTTACATTTTGTAAAGTCATGTCTGACAGAGCTCCAATCTGGTCTTACACTGCTTCAAGCAGCTCTCTAGTTCCATTATTAGCTTTATGAAAAGTAATTTCATGCTGTTGGTCTTTAATAACAGTCCACTCTGCTATAGACTGTAACATTCTATAGACACTATAGCAGTAGAAATGCTATAGACCAGGGGTTTTCAACAGGTGGTCCGTGGCCCCGCTCCTGTGGACCCACCACCTGCAGGAGGAGCCATAAGGGACTGGTGCAGTGTGACCCGGGCAGCTTGGACTGCTGCCCCCGCAACCTGCCAACGGATAAGCAAAAGAAGATGGATGGATGGATGGATGGTCCGTGGCCCCCTGGTGGTCCGTGGCCCCCTGGTGGTCCGTGGCAGTACTGCTGGTGGTCCGTGACTTGCTATCCAGTTTAACTACTAAAAATAAACTAGGGCTGCTGCATATTGAATATCCATGAATATCAAGTTGGTCTTTTAATAACTACTTGTTATTTTAAACATTTGAGAACACGAAGCATTGTAAAATAAAGTATATAGCCCTCTTTTAATGAAAATAGGCCTATATTGCACACACACACACACACACACACACACACACACACACACACACACACACACACACACACACACACACACACACACACACACACACACACACACACACACACACACACACACACACACACACACACACACACAGTGGGCCACAGACTACTTCTTAGTCTGAATGGTGGTCCCAGAACCAGTTGAAAACCCATGCTATAGACTGGTATAGACTATGATGGACTATAATGTATAACAGTATATGAACAGAACAGTGGTTAATAGACATATATTAATAGACATACAATGGCCACGACGCCCCATTCCTGGGAATAGTACCACATTGTCAGTAAAATAAAGATTGCCTTCACATGAGACTATTACAGGAGAGAAATGCAGGTGGGTCCCTCCATGGAAGATGGTGAGGTGGTTCAAATAATGGCTAAGGCTGATAAAAACAGTAACATTAGGGTAATCTTGGTATTATATAAAGCCTTGATAAATGCAGATAAACATACAACCCAAAAAGTTAAAGTAAAATGGGCAAAATAATTGAACGTAGAAATAGATGATAATGATTGGCTAGACGTGTGGAAATGACATCACACAACCACTAGCTCTCAGACATGGAGGGAGTTTGCCTGGAAAAATCTTATACCTTTTTTTTATAACACCCAAGTTAAAAAGCAAACAACTTCAGATACAACAGAAATGTTGGTGAGAATGTGGGGCAATGGATGTTGGCCATTCACATATTTTCTGGAAATGTCCAATACTATAAAAATTTTGGAAAACAGTTGGTAATGTCCTGTGCCAAGTCCTGGGCTACACAATTGCATTCAAACCTGAATTACTGTACTTTGTACTACTGTACAATGTAATTTATGTAAAGGCACTATTCATAAAGGGGATGAATATTTAGTAAAAATAATGTTGATAGCAGCTAAAAAATGTATCACAAGGAAATGGGCGAAAGATGTACCAACAAAGGAACAATGGACAAACACGATTGAGGACATATTCCTAATGGAAAAAATAACACACAGATTGAGACTAAAAGAACCACAAATGGAAAAGAAATGGAAGAAATGGACATTATATAAACAAAAAGACCAATAACAAAGATTTGATACTCATATGTTCACGTTGTTACTGTTGTACTTTGTTTTATAAAGTTCAATAAAATATAAGTGACAAAAAAAAAATAAAGATTGCGCTCCTACAGAGCATATTCCTAAAAGATTAGTGCTAGATTGTGATTCTGTATATCTATGAGTCGGTTTGTCTAAAAATACTGTATACCTTACCCAATTTCTAGGCCTAACCCAAACCATAACCATGTTCCTGTTCTTAAACTTAATTTGTGTCATGGCATCTCAAGTGTTCGCAGCAGACGGTCCCTTCTGGCTGGACTATCTACCATTAGCCCCTTATTACCTTCAGGGAGAACGTTTAGTCCTGCACTATTGACTGAAATACTACTGTAATACTGGAAAACTACATACGTATTTGTGGAAAGTAGCGCCAGAGCTAATCTGCATAAAAAAAGATGTAAGGACTCATTTCTTCTAAAGTTCTGCTTCCACTCTAGAGGCAATATGAGGGCTCAAAGTGGTAACGAAAACCTGTGTGTATTGTATAATTTTAGCACCTACAACACGTACACAGAGTTTATGCTGCGCTAAGTGTTATAGCTATTTTGTGTCCATCTGCCCTGCCTCATGTTTGTAATAAAAACAAGCTGAAGTTCAGTTAGACATTTTAGATATAATCTCTTTCCCAAAAAATAATGAATTCTGTATTATAATCAGCATTCGTGTTATGGAATTCTATTACAGTTGGCATGTTTTCCCTGATCATTATTTGATGATTCACAAACCTGCCATATTACTCTTATGAATGAAAGTCCTTTCTACTGGCCAACATCACGCACACGTTTTGGAATATTGTCAACACTTTTGGACACTTTCATGAGAAAATAATTTGACCTTAGTTCATGCAGTATGTCCAGACAGACAAGACATTGAACTTTTTTTGACAGTTTTTGTTTCAGGTGGATTGGCCCAGGAATTACGGAGTAGATTAGTTAGTGGCATGGTATTTTCAGCTGCTCTCCATCTCAATTTTAAACTAAAGGCTCTTTAGAATGTCACATGAATATTATTACCCAAGAATTATTACTAATAAATCAAATAGTAATCGAATTTAGCTTTGTACTCACAGAATAGCCATCGTAGTATCCCATCCTGTCATCAGTGGTAGGACTGAGTGATTTTGGATCAGATAGAGACTTCTGGCCTGGCTTGAGCGATCGTGGACCAGAGGAAAAACGGTTGGGGTCCGCCGTCAGCATTCTCTGTCCTCCGAGTGACTTCTCTGGCGACACGGGTGAAACTGGGCCGTAGAAGACCTTGGTTTTGCATGGGCCGTCAGCTGATAAATGCGTGCTAAAGCCCACCTCCATCGGCTCGTGCCGGTCGGTCTGACAGCTCAGACTGCCGCCTCTCTGCGAGTTCTCCGGTGCTGAGATATGCTTGATGATTTCAACTTTGGTGTCCATGTGAATGGGCTTTTTGATTGTCCCTGAAAGATCAGTCTGGACAGAAATCTCAGCGACAGTTTGTATAGCGATGCTTGAAACTTTGGAACCATGTTTGCCTTCGCCGCTTTGCTTCCGTGAACGCCGCCGGGACTTTGTTGGCGTGTCCCAATCGTCTTCGTCGTCAGTCGGAGGTGAGCTGTCGGAAGCCCTTTTGGTCTTCTTTCTTCTTCCTAAACTGCTGGTTGTTTGCTTCTCCGAGTCTTCGTCATCTGTGTGCACTCCACTGTCAATAATCTTTTTACCGATGTCTTGGTCAGCCTGAAGCTTCTTGATATTTAGCTGATCCTGACTTCCCTCTAGGTGAACTCCGCCAGCGGGAGTAGAGGACTCGTCTTTCACTGGCCAGTACTGACCACTGTCATCAACGCCTGCATATTTAGCCTCTAGCAGATGAGCTGTGTTGGTGCCATAATGCTCATCTAGCTGCCTCTGAAGCTGCAGTTGAAGCTGTTGAATTTGCTGCAGCTGCTCTTTCTGCTGGGCATATGTTTCCTGCTGGGCCACCATATGAGCGTGGTGCTCTTCTTCTTGCTGCATAAGAAGCTGCTGTTTTAAAGCCTGCAGCTCCTCGAGTTCTCTTTGAACCATCAGTTGCTCTTGTTCTCTGTAACGCTGGATCTCCTGCCTCTCCCACTCTAGCTCCTCCGCTAGGCATATCTGTTTAAGCTTTTCTAGCTCAAGGAATTCCCTTTCCATTTGATACTGGGCCATTTTTGTACTGTCTAAGCCTGGAAATATTGGGGAGGTAGCTAGCGCATCCAGGGAAGCGGCGATTGCTTCAAGTGTCATGTCTGAATACATTTCTTGATAGCCTATGACATCAGCCAGAGCTGTTGGTAAAAGTTCCTTGGGCAGCCCGGTGTCATAGGGAATAATCTGCCCTGGATCTGTAGTGGGAATTAACTGGTAAGGGACTAATGCCTGGTTCTGGCTTGAAGAAACTGGGCTAAGTGTTGTGCTAAATATGGACCCTGGCTGAGTGGTAATGGCATACGTTGATGGAACTGGAGCTGCCACTGATGTGTAGACCATTCCATCAGAAGTTCTTATTGCACTGTTTACGCCAAAGCCAGCAGTAGGACTTTGACCGTAAGGTGAAGTAGCCATTCCTGGGTAGGCTCCAGCAGCTTTGCTAGTGTAGTCCAATGGTTTACCTGCCGCATCAAGTAAAGTACATTAGAATTGTTAAAAAAAATAAGTGGATTGAGTGAAGATCATGCAAATCTTGAGTAGCACATGCATTGGCGGTCTTTTCTGCTAGCATGATGCAAAATGAAGAACACTCAGGCAGAGACATGCATCTGTATAAAGAAAAACAACACAAGAAAAGAAAATGAGACATGCAAAAATGAAGAAACAAATAGACCAACACAAACAATAATACAAGAACTAAGCAAGTTAAACAAACCCACAGAGCATACTAGAAAGACTGCTTTACTGAACTTACCTGCTGAAAGTTTAGTAGCAGTGAGGTCTATAGCGCTATCTGAAGACCCGTTGAGATAGTCCAAGTGTTTTGTTGGATCATAGGGAACCAATGCCACCTCTGGAACGCTAGTGTCTGATAATGACACCTTCATTCCATTCATGCCTTTGATATTGTACAAGCCCATGCTGTCCTGTTGATACTGACTGTCTGGTTGGCTGGTGACCGCCGGTTGTGTCCGACAGCTTCCGGTAAATGGAAGCTTATATATAACATCACAGCACACACTCCTTCCAGCTGTCAAGTCAATAGGAGTGTCATCATCTTCAATGACAGTGGTAGTTACTCCTGGACTGGTACTTGTCAATGTCACTATTGCTCTCATTGGTTTGTAATTTGACAAATCTATAGCACCGTTTGCCTCTATGGAAATAACTGGTGCTGAGGGAGATGTTGGTGGTTTAGCTGCTGCAGAGATTATTGTCCCGTAAGAAAGATTCATAGGTAGGTCTTGCACTGTGGATGTTACCGTAGTGGTTGGAGTAATTGCGCTCACGGGTTTGTACACGATTTGTGAAAGTGGTTCAAAGGATTTATATGTGGTTAAAGGGAGAGGTGATGATGTGACTGAGCCTTGCAAATCGAGAGGTTTTTCTGCCGGAGTGAAGGAGGCAATAGTGGCAGTGCAAGTGACAATTGTGATGCTATCCGTTACGACAGCCAGTGTTGTGGACGGGGTGATCTCTGCGCTGAGGTTCACTATCTCAGGCTGTACAGCAGTGATTTGACGCCCACTCGAGTCACTTGAGAATGACTGTCGGCAAGATTCCAGAGGAGTCAAGTCCATTCCTTGCTCTGTCATTTTCACACCATCTCTCATTGTTCGCAAATCTATGACATCAACAGGATAGACTCTTCCGTTCTGTTTCGGGGGAGGTGTAGCTCTGACAAGTTCAGGTTGAATTGTAATCGATACATTTGAAGGGGGTGCTTGTGGAATTCTTTCATGAACTACAGAGACAGTTGTCCTTTGCACTTCAGTTGTGACCACCTGAGTGACGAGACTTGGCATACTTTCCGGAGGGTGACCCGAGGTAGAAATCTGCGAAGCATACATGTGACTCATACTAGAGACAACTTTTTCTTGTCCTCTGATCTCCTGGCTTTCAATAGACTCCTGTTGTATTTTTGTTATAGTGACCGGGGATCCGGGAATGCCCTGTGGGATATCCTGAGTTGGTATCGAGGATCTCCTTCTGAACATGTCATCTTCCATTTGGGTGTGGTCATATTCAGAAATAAAAACTGGCTTTGGTTCCGATCTTTCAGGCATTTCGATTGAAACGTCTCTTTCAGTTGACATATACACAACTTCATCTTTTTGTGTTGGTTGTTGAAGAGTTATGGACTCCCTACGGGTGGCAGCATATTCCTCCGTTTTAACTATCTGCGTGGGTAGTTCATACGGGACTGTTTGACTTGTAACAAATATTGGCTGTGGAACTGATGTTATTGACGATCTCCTTCTAGTAGTGGTTTCGTCTGTTGTGATAACTTCTACGGGAATCACTGTTTGATGTTGTGCTACTGATGGTATTGTGGTACTTTTGACATCCTCCGTTTTAATGCCTGTGAGTCTCTCGTAAGGCAACGCGATCACTTCGAGAGGGGGTGTTGGAGGTTGCATAACTAGAGGGGCAGTCGCATCTTCAATATATGAATTTGGGGCTACAGTAGGCTGCACAACCCCTATCAGCGAAGACGGTGGGGTTGTCTCAGGAACAGTTGCATGTATTACACTCATAACCTCGGCTGCTGTTGGTGGTGGCATTAGAATAACTGCTTGCTCCGTCGTTTCTGGAGGGGTCTGATGCAGGGAAGGCTGCAGTATTTGTGGTAGCAAAGCAGTCATGTGTATGTCTGGTTCGTTTACAGTGACTGGTGTTGATTCTCTGGAAATGTCGTGTTGGATTTCTATATATGTTTCAACTTGTGTAACTTGTGGAGCAATACTGGTTGGAACATCAGTATCTTGCATGTCAAGGTAAACATCTACTGGCTGTGCTGCTGCTGCAAACTGCTGTGATTCTACTAATGCTAGTGGTGCCTGAGGTTCTGTTTTTATGGGTTGCTTTTCTGTAGAGACGGGTTGTGCTCTCGCTGTCACTTGTACTGTCTGTGGCTGAATAGGAATAACCGGCTCTGAAGACACTATGATGACTTCTGGTGCTGGGAGTGGCTGAGTAATTCGCTGCTGTTGTACAAGTTGCATGTATGGTTTCTTGATTGGAATAGCTACACTCTGCACTTGAATAGGCATGTCTTTACTTGGCAATTTATCAGTCACAGTTTGTGCAGTGTGCATAGATGGAACTTGTTTCTGCTGTGTATCAGTGCTAACCACCTTGGACGGCAAGTATTCTATGACCACAGTTGGTGGTGTAGGAGTTGGTGATGGATATCTCACAGTGGGCATAGATGCTCGTCTTTCTGCTGCCTTAGATGCAAATATTTCTGTTGTTTTCTGCTCTGTGGGCGTGGCACGCACCTCTGACACTTTAGTAGATGGGGTTGACCCTCGTCGCACAGGTGCCACAACGGTAATACCTTCCGGTGGTGACCCTGGTTCAGTAGGTTCTGAAGGTAGGGTTATGACCACGTATGTTTCCTTGCATTTTGTATATCTCGGAGACACAGGCGACTTTGGTGATGTTGCACCCGATTTAGATTCAACAGGTCGTGTGACGCTAAGGGAAAGAGCATTTGGTGGTTCTTTTGTTCTAGGCAGTGTAGCAGCTTTGGGAATAGCATAAGGTGGTTTGACGCTTTCTCCTGGTTTGTGGCTGAAAACTAAACCTGCTGGAATAGACACAGGTTTCGGTGGGATAGGTGGGGGAGGCTTGGCTGTTTGACTGGGAGCACTTGTAACAGGGGCCTGGGGTATAACTGCTGTTGTTGTTATGGTCGTCGTAGTTGTTGAGACGCTGGGGACATGGGGCTTTGGAGAAACAGGTGGCCTGGGTAATGTTGATGGAGGGGGAGTTTCAGCAACAGTTATTTCAACAGTGTCGACTGCTTGTGATGGAGCTTTTGTTGCTACCACAGGTTTAGGGGGAACTGTTGGAGCCGATACTTTTGTGGATACTGTCACTTGTGTAAGTGTTTGACTAGTGGGAGGTAAAGATGGTATTGCTATTATGTCCTGTGTTTGGTTCTGCAATGATGCATTTTCTTTACTAGGCACAATGATCATGACATGACCTTGTCTCGTGGGGGTGACTAATTGAGTTGTATCTGCACCTGCATCTACTCTTGGCTGTATGTCTACAACAACAGACTGCATTGGCTGGGTGGGTTTTGGTGTAGCAGCAGTGACTGTAGTAATCGCAGGAGAGAATGTCTGTTGAAGTCTGTCATCAGGCAAAGAAACTGAAGTGGATCGGGGAGGCGGAGGAGGTGGGACTTTTCTTTTGACTATTGTTGTTGAGGGCATGGGTGGTGTGGGTACTTGACTTGAGGATGTGGCAGCTGGTTGAACAACAGCAATTTGGATCTGTGATGGGATTGTGACAATTGCTGAAACTGCGGGGGATGCAGTTGATACCAGGTCTGGCATCTGTACGATAACAGGCGAGCCAGATGATGCTAAGGTTTGTGAATCAGCTTGGCTCATAGCTGCTGGTCCAACTACGGATGGAACTATCTGGGTTGTGGTTTGAGCGGACACTGTAGTAGGCTTTACAGTTGCTGCTGCAACCTGTGTGACAGTTGAAGTCTCAACAGGCATCTGGGATGGGGATGATACCAAGTCTGGCATTTGAACTATTGTTGGTTCACTAGCCAATGTCTCAACCACTGAAGGTCTGTCCTTAGCTTGGTCTTTCTGAATCACATCTGGTATCGTTACTATAACAGTAGACAAAGCATGGTCCTGGGATATGGCAGACACAGTGGTTCCTGGTGGGGACTGTGTTACAACTGAGGTTGGTGGTGTTGGTGTTGATATTGGTGTTGAATCTAAAGATGGAGGAGTTTGAGCCTGGTATGAAGAGGAAGATGTGGCCAAACTTGATTCTGGAGTGGCAGGGGAGGTTGGTGGAGAAACAGTTGATACAGGGGAGGGTGTAGAGGTTAGCTCTGGAGCCGAAATAGGAGTTGGAATTGGCTTTGCTTCTGGTATTTCACAGACTACGCTGATAGGCTCCATTTCAGCAGTTTCAGACAGTGGTGGGCTTGGTTCTTTAGCATCAGAGTCATCACTGGGGGTTATATCCGAAGACATGCCAACACCATATTCATCAGCAAGACTGTCCTCTTCTTCCTCCCCTGATGAACACTGGGTAATCTTTAGATGCGGTATAGGGAAAAGTGCCTTTGCAAGTGAAGGATCTTGTGGAAGCATAGGTCTTACAAAACTTATACCAGTGGGATGACTGAGAATCGGTGACCCATCAGAACGCTTTGGAGGTTCAGTGGGTCGTGGTGGGGCTGGCCGTTTCTTTTTCTTTATTTGCATGTCAGTTAGAGCTTCATCCCCTGTATCAGCTGAAGGAGGAGATGATGGCTCCTCTGTGGGCATAGTTACTACACAACTCTCTGGCTCTGCAGCTGCTGAAGCCTCCAACAAAATTTGTGCTTCTTGTAGCTCCTGTTCAATCATGATGAGTTCTCGCTTTTTCTGCATCATCTCTTCATAAACCTCTTCTGGAGACCTGAGTTTCTTTGAGGGATCAGAGAAGTCAACATTGAGCTCTTCACTTGCAAAACACCTCTCAGGTTCCTCAACTAGTGACTCATACAAGTAGTCTTCAATTGGCATTCCTCCAAACATTGGTTCAATGTCAGGTGGACTCTCTCCTGGAATAGCTTTTGCTTTCTGAAGTATTTCTTCATAAGCTTCATCAGCACTCTTCAAAATCTTTGTCAATGTTTGCGGGACAAGCTCTGGAGTGAAGGGTATAACTGTTGGCGAAGGCTTGCGGCCTCTTTGCACAGCTTTCCTGTCTATGGACTCCACACTTGCAGACCGATCTGATCCTGAGGTCTTGTCACTTACAACAGTGACATGTCTTAGCTCTTCGGAAGAGGAAACATCTTCGTCTTTATCTTTCCATGACCTCTCCTCATCTTTCATTCTTTCTTCCTCTGATGAATCTTCAATGGTTGGTAGAGGTTGTGTGGGTTGTCGGTGTTTACCCTTCCTGTGTTGTTTATCTGCGGCTTTTCTGTGACTAGGGCTGCTGTCGCTGTCCTCCTCTATGGAAGATGCTGAAGTAGGTGAGGATCCTGGAGTGAAGCTGGATGCCTGAACACTTGAAGAGCCTTTAGACAGAGACTCGGTGATGCTCTCCACTTCTTCGTCAGTGCTTTGTCTTTGCCTCACGACTGGTGTTGCTTTCTTGAAAACAGTTTCCTTGGCTCCCTGAACTGCTGAAGAAGTAGTTTGAATTGGGATTTTCACCATAGACACAGTTCCCTCATTCTCACTTGTAGGTTGGGAAGGTTTGGTTACAGAAGCTGCATTGTCAACCACAACCTCTGTGATCATGTCTTCAGTCTCCTTTTCCTTATCGTCCTCTGAAAGCGACATCTGTTCATCATCGCGCATGTCCATGATCTGTTTGCGGAGGAATTCTTCGTCTTCCCCAGATGAGTCTGCACTATCTGTTTTCAAGTCCTCGCTGCTTGATGAAATACGAGTCACTCTTAACCTTCTCCTCTGGATCTTAGGTGAAGGTGTCAACTCGCTTTCACTGCTCTCCTCCATCGCTTGGAAACTTAAACGCCTCCTCTCAGTTTTTGCGTCTTCCTTGACTGGCAATTGTTCATCCTGCTTGATGGTATTTTCATTTGCATCGCTAACCACTTGTGCATCTTTTTGTTCTTCGGTTATTGGTAAAATCTGGGGTAAACTTTCTTCTTGTTCTTTAGGTTGAACCGTTGTTGTCAAGGGAGATGTTTTCACGTTTGCTTCTTCTGTCGTTGCTGAGGGCTTTTGATCCTCTTTGGGTGGCTCCTGGGCAACATCTCTGTCAGCCTGCAAATACAGACATGGTACGCAAAATTATTCTACATGTATTATTCATTTTACAATTTTCAGTCTTCTTTTCAAACTAGAAAGTTACTATGAGAAAAGGTTTTCTGCCAACTTTAGAATCATCAAAATCATTTGTATTGCTGCAATTGAGGTATTAGCTAATTGCAGTTGAAATAGTCCTAATAGCAGGAGGCTAGTATCAGAACAGCCCGAGTTAAGAAAATGCAATTTGTATTAACACATTGAGTGCCACACTGTTTTTGGAATTTAGCTGTAGAGTGCCAGGAATCCAGACCGTTTTTGATGTTTTTTTATAGCACCACAGTATATTCTACGTTATGGCTATGGTCACATATTATGGCTCGTTTGAAAGATGAGACTCTAAGCTCTCAGTGGGCGAAAACGGTTTATTTCTAGGTGCTGGTTTGTGCTGGTTCACTGACAGAGTTGGGAGTAACTCATTACAAAAGTAACTAGTTACAGAAATATATTACTTTTTTCAGTAACTGGGGAATATAATATATTACTTAAACAAAATACAGTAATATATTAGTCATTACAATTGAAGTAACTCAAGTTACTTCAAGTTACAAGAGCAACTCCCTCCAAATAAGATGCAGCACCAAATCAAGTTGGTTACTGGCGTAGAAGTGACTTGTGTAGCTAATTTCATCAAAACAAAACACGCGAGAATGGAGAAAAGGAAATCTTTGATTACACTTTAGCTCGGTGGCATTATTCTCCCTTTTTTCAGTTTATATTTGGCTAAAAGTAACTGAAAGGTAACTCAAAGTAGTGTAACTCAGTTACATTTTTGAAACAGTAATATGTAATACAAACATGCTACATTTTTAAGGCT
>OMNZ01085246.1:11043-29032 GCA_900303255.1 Lesueurigobius sanzi
TATTTGTCTATTTTTCAAGTATCTGTATCCGTCCGATTGGGAAAAAATATCGGCAGGGGATTTTTCCGTGTTAACTGCTGGTTTTCTACAGCACAAAATGGGAAACTGATCTGACTGGGGGAACAGTTTATTCAAATGTGCTGAAATGAGTTATGACTCTTTATAAATAAAGAATCTTCAACACAATTTCTCTAAAAATGTCCCCAAGAGGAAGCAGGATTTTAATAACCATCGTAGTCTCAAAAGAAATCTGAGTGAACCGCTGTAACCATTATCATTATCAATTTCTCCAATGATGAATTTAGGAACTTGACTCGACGTGAGCGGGTCTCGCTATTGATTTTAAATGTTGATATTAATATTGGTAAATATTGGATATCGATATCGGCAGAAATTTTTCATATTGGACCATCCCTACTTTTTACATTTTTTTGCGAATTTTTACATAATTGTTCACAACTTTTGTCATCATTCTCCGCACGCTTTTTCAACAGTTTTCATGCATTTTCTCACCATTTTTCACACGTTTTTCATTTTTATTTTTGCATTTCTTTTCATAATTTTTCGCACATTGCCATTTTCTCTGTAATTCCTGGACCAATCCACATGAAACTGTCACAATTCCATCTCTTCTCTGTCAGCACATATGACCTATTAAGGTCTAATAATTTGACCATATTTTGGCTTATTGAACATATTTTAACAGATTTGCCTGACGAAGGCCTGTGGCCGAAACGTTGCGACTCTATAAATAAATTACTGGTGTTTTTGCAAGTTTGACAGTGTGCGGGTGTCATCTTATTCTTTAACGTTTGGCCAGCTTTTGCGCACCCACTCCAACGCACCTGTCACTGAAGAGATGTGCGAAGTATACCTCTTTTAATCTTATTAAACATATAAATCAAGGTGTCCAAAAGTGGAGACAATATCAAAAACATGCATGTGCATGGTGTTGGTCAGTAGACAGGACTTCCAGCCATTATCCAAGAATAATATGGCAGGTTTGTGAATACAATCATTATCAAATAATGATCAAGTATAATGATTGTCAATTTTCTTTTTGGAAATGTCTTTCTCTCATAGACTTGCCTTGGACTGCACCTGCCCTCCAACTGAACTGAAATAGAATTGGCCTACATAATGCACATGTTTTTGAATATTGTCTCCACTTTTGGAGACCTTTTTATGAGAAAATAATTTCACTTTAGTTCATATGTGCTGACAGGAGACATTGAACTTTGTGGCAGTTTTTGTTTTGTGTGGATTGCCCCAGGAATTACAGAGAAATAAGCAATAAACTAAGACTAGTAATCTGTATTTTGACAATTGCCTATAGGCTCTTAAAATGTTGCAATGTCACATGAACAATGTCATATTAACTGCTTGATATTAATGTTTTGTTTTATTGGACTTCCTGCCTTTGTCCAGCCAGTCTAACAACACAGGCATTGAGAACATGTCGGCGCTTGTTGTTTACTGAGGGACAGTCACGGAATAGTAACCAGTTTGCTTCGGGCACTGTGTGATGCAAAAAGGATGCGTTGAATTCACCACAGAACGCTGGAAATAATTCATCAATAACTCATAAGTAGTTAGTCATAAACGGTCATTTTAATACCAGCAAGGCCAGAGAATCAGTCAGAGAAAATCTGTGTCGATGTCACGCTGTATTGCACTGACCCATTTGTGAAGATTATTTCTTGAGAGTTGTACTTTTGTATTCCTTCATATTATTGTATTGAAACATATATTTAATGATATTCTCTGCTTCATGGAGCTTCTCCACATGAACAAGGCACAGACCTGTTCCTTTGGCAGTGACTTTATACGAAATGAGGCTTTACACGCTGCGTTTCAATGGAAGATTTTATATTTTTAGTCCCTTTTCATTTTTATTAAAGATTCACCAACCCAGCTTTTTTGCTTCCTATACTGATACTTTGGGTTTGAGTATCTCTACCATAGAGTGTAGATGGAGATGGAGGGAGCCTGCGTGGCTTACCCCATAGCGTTCAGCGCGGGCTAACAAAGCTAATGCCTGTTTGGACTTCAATATAAAGTGTTTATTTAGCCCGTCATAGTGACATAATTTGATCAAATCCAAGATAAAATTCAAATGCCTGTATAACTCAGTAATTTTGCAGCTTCTTATAGTTCAATATTGCTTCGTTTTTGACCTATGAGCGGCTAAACCATTTATATTGAAGTCCAAACATGCTAACTTCCTGCTAACTTTAGCCCACTTTGTCCTCTCTGTGAATCTTCTACAGCAAAAAATCTCTTCATTTGCTTCTCTTTTATATTAGACCACGGTGATCAAAGGTTATATTATGAAGAATAAAACTAATTCAACGGCTGAATTGTACAGGTTTAGAGCTTTAAAATGACATACAGCATGTCCATATTCACTTATATTAAGCTGGTGAAAGTATCTGTTCAGTATTTTGAATCTATACTCAATATTGTATTCAGTTTTTTATTGGTTGACAAACAATGTGGTAATTTTAGTCCTCTAGTGTTTGTCTCAGCGACTGTTCAGACTACGTTTAGGCAACAACAACAACAACAATTCCAAAAAGTTAATTAGGTAGAAAAAAAGGCATTAGGTAGAATATTGTATGTAGGTTTTGCATTAGGGAGTTTATTTCATTTCATTTTTTGGTTAATCTCTATATTAGGTCCATCTCTTTTGCAGCTTGTTTTGAATTTAGTAGTACAGTTGATAGTACCATTTAGTAGTAAAAAAAAGTTTTATTTATTTATTATTAATCCTTCCATTAAACAGATTGATCAGAAATCCTCATGAAATCCCTCCCCTTTGCGAGTCCCTCTCCGTCTCTCTGCAGTATCAGATCTAACAGCTGCCAGATCACCAGACTTGGATTAGCATCAGCCTCTGAGCCTTTTTCTCCCCTTCACTCACATAAGCTGACTTTATCTGTCCATAATGCTCCATCTCAATCAAAGGTTCAGCTATTTTCAAGTTGATTAAGGCAAAGGAGGGAATTATTGTTTCAGAAAAGTATGTAGGATTGTGATTTATGTGGCTTTTCACTTCTTGTACATGTAAAAAAGCATGGTTCAAAAATACAATTAATGTGTTGCTAGCTGTTTCTTCCACAAACAATGTAAAAGATATTAGGTTTTTCTTTTTAAATTCCTAAACTGTCCAAGCTGTAGTTCCAATTGAAAGTTTCCAGGACTTTTCAACCCTAGTTCTTGACTCCTGTTTATTAAAACGGCAACAGTTTGATGTACACTTGTCGGATTTAAAGTTTACAGCCCCCACCCCCATCCAGCCTGTCCGTCCTGGGAGAGGATCTCCCCCTTCATGTGGATCTCCCCGAGGTTTCTTCGTTTTGTCCCAATGGGTTTTTGGAGTTTTTCCTTGCCGCGAAGAAGGGTCCAAGGACAGGGGATGCCCCAGCACTATTAATATTCACTAATTGTCTTTCTATTTTCTGTGAAGCCCTGCAAGGTGACTTTGTTGTGATTCTGGGCTATACAAAATAAATTGAATTGAATTGGATTGTCCACATGTACAAGGGTATCTCAGAAAATGAAGGTATTTCTCTATGATTTGGCCGGTCATCCACATTAATTTGCAGATTCCTACCATCAAAAGACTCTTTCCTCTTCGATGTGGAGCTGCTCTTTGCTTCGTGCATCATGAACAGAAGCAATAAAACTAATCTAATCCTTGTTTTTCTGTAAACACCCAAAGCTGCTCATTGCACACTGATTTTCTTGCTCATTTATGAATTTTCTGCCGTGAAAAGTGCCATCTGGAGCCTTTAAACTCACGATGCAGTGTGTTTTGAGCTGCGGGTTTGCTGACCGAGCCCCTGTCCTGTCGCTGCTGTTCAGTTGTTTGACTAAAACCAAATATTTATAAATCGGTAATAAGCCAATCAGTGTCAGACCACGACTATGGCGCGTTTGTTCTCTGTGCGTCCTCGTTCTGCCCAGTTCACAAGAGGCAGAGCGTCTGATAACGACCTCCCACTGAGACATGTAACAACCTCCTCCAGAGTTCTCAGTGAAGCCTGGAGTCAGAGAATACGATGTGCATCTTAAGGGTCTCAGGGACTGGCCTAAGAACTATCTTTTGCTTTTGGTTACTTTTTGCTATGTATTTTTTCTATATCAATGCTGCTCTTCAAAGTGGCGTTCATTAGGTCTCTTCACATGTGACGCGTGTGCCAGCCTTTCCTGTGATCACACCAGCCGCCGGAGGCATCAGACACCTTCCTTTTCTCTCTCATCAGCTCGGTTTCACAGTCGAGGTGTGAACGCTGCAGAGAGCTGCAGCCCAGATCCCACTTCTGTGACGCTCATCTTTTATTCTCTGCACCTGCACACTCCACAGCAGCCCGCTTTACACATTGCTACACTCTCTCTCAGCTGGTTATTTTTATGCATCTTCTACGGTACAATAACCGAGGTCATCTGCAAAGAAAGAATGCAGGGTAGATTTTATTTCGTCTTTTAAATGTCCCTATTTCACTGTGGTGGAACAAGTACTCGGTTTTCTTAAGTAGAAGTACAGATTCAGGAGTAACACATTCAGTAAGAATAATAAGAGAAATCTGATCTAAAGTAAAAGTATCAAATGTACTCCTAAGTAAGATGTTTTCCTACCTTTAGCTCCAAGAGAGGAAAGAGGTTAACTCCTCCTTCTGGTTTACTCTTAAGAGACCCACGGACGTGTTTAAAGTCTTTTATTAAGCTGATGACGATCTTTGGACTAAGATCGAAACGTCCTACACTTCAACTACAGAGTACAGATGAAGACTGAAGAATCTTTGCTTACGATGGACAACTCCTGTACGACTGAGAACCTACACAGACGGATTGCTGCCAACTTCAGGACACCCTTGACCTGGCACGCAAGTGGGAAAGAACCAGCAAGAGGAGACCCACGATCCTACAATTCAACTACACAGTGCAGATGAAGACTGAAGAAACTTTGCCTATGAGGAGTAAAAGTAAAAAGTTATTTCATCGTAGGCAAAATTTCTTCAGTCTTCATCTGTACTCTGTAGTGTAGGACGTTTCGATCTTAGTCCAAAGATCGTCATCAGCTTAATAAAAGACTTTAAACACGTTCGTGGGTCTCTTAAGAGTAAACCAGAAGGAGGAGTAACCTCTAAATCCCTCCTCTCTTGTTGCTAAAAGTAGGAGAACATCTAGCCTATTCATACTTAATATGGCTCGTTACCTCTTGAATTGAAATGTGCCATATTTTTTTTTTTTATAAAGAATAGTGCTTATCCTTATCAAACCAGCTCTAAACAAGGACTAAATCAGGTCTGAACTAGGTCTACACAAAGGTTAAACAAGGACTAAACCAGGTTTAAACCTTAAACTCGTAAATCTGTTTGAATGTCATCAACTGTTTTTCATCGAAGAAATCAGTGGCTTAATTTGATCAAATTGGATAAAATCCCAGATCGAATTCAAATACCCATATAACTGAGTCATTTTGCAGTTGTTTTTGACCTATGAACGGCTAAACACAGTCCGACCATACCAACTTCCTGCTAACTTTAGCCCACTTTCATCAAAACATCAACTGTCCTCTCTGAATCTTCTACAGCAAAAAAAATCTCTTGATTTGCTTACCTCTTATATTAGACAAATACACAAAACGCATACATTTTTATTTTTTAGACGTAAATATGAAGATCTCAGTCGATGTTTCCACATTAATCTCAATGGACGCAGCCTCTGGTTACACCGAAAAGGGGGCGTTAACCTTTTAGTCTCCTCTATACAGACATGAGAACCTGCCAGTCACTCTAAAAACAGTTGATCCTGGAGCGTGATAGAGGCCTTGGTGAAGGGAAGCAGCAGTCCCATCTAATGCCTGGTTCACACGGCAGGAATTTTATCCCGATTTCTCCCCTTTCCGACAATCGCAAGGACGCCCCGATTATCCTAAGATAATCTTAACAGATATTCCTGTCGTGTGTGGTGTGTTACGACGGCTCTGGTCTGATCGGAAGGACGTTGCGACCGCTCCAACCACAAATCAACATGTTGGATTTTTTTGGCCTGTTTCCCCTCGTGTGTTGCGTGTCCTGAGTTCACAGCCTGTTCACTGTGGCATGTTGCCAATCAGAACGCAGAGACATCCTATAACAACATAAACATTGGGTCTAAAATTATAATTCTGAAATGAATGAAAGTTTATTTCAATGGTAATTAATCCGTGTTGTACGTAACAACAGTTCTATGAGAGGAAACAACTCAGCTCCAGATGATAATGTTGCAACCAGCAAGTCCAGTCCAGGCTCCGGTCTCCTCTCCTTTGTCCAGCGCCTCTTCTTTTTATATACTTTTTTCTGTTAAAAACAAACTACAAACTATCGCTGCTGCATCTTCTACGTCCGCCCTGTTTGTTTACTGTGAAGTCACGTTTGATCTCGAGAGGTTTTGCCAGATTTCCCGTTGACATGGGAAAAGTTTGTGAGTGAAATCTGTTCATGTGTGATGTGTTGATGTCGTCTTTTTATATCCATGTGTGGGCTCTCTGAAATTTGGAAAATCGGCCAACAATTTTAAAATCTTGCCGTGTGAACCAGGCATAAGCCACGCTCCTTGTTTTTAAAATGGAGATATTTCTGATCAGAACGACTTCACTGCAGCCCTAGTTTCACCGACTGTTCGTTACTGTGAAAATACATGTGTTTAGACCGTGAGAAAAACTTTGACTTTGACTTCTGTTCAAAAATGTAGTGGAGTTAGCAGAAAGTACAGATACTTTCCACCACTGCGATTTCCTCTTTTTAAACTTGTACTTGAAAACAAACGCTGTTGTGGCAGACATTTTTAGTGCTTCTTGTTCTTCGGGGTCAAACGAGCGCAGCAGGAAAGCACTTGTTACGGCGCGGGTCAGTGGGTCACTGTGGGGAGGTTTTTCTGCACTTCTGTACAAAAAGAGAAAGTCAGGAAAGGTTACAAAACATGAAGTTTAGTAAACTCCTATGACCTCGAAACAACAGCTGACTTCCACACAGTCATATCCTTAGTGTCCTAAAAGACTTTCTTTCTTCACGGTGTAAAACTCTCAAAAGATGACAATGGCTTGATTTTCAACAGCCTTCAAAGTTTTCTGTCAGAACTCAAAATATTGTCAGTATTGTCAGTAAGTGTAACCTCTGGTTTGGCTATCATACATAATATGTAATTTAGTGATGAACCCTTTAAATCCAGCCTGTTGGTGAAAAAGCCATAGAAATAAAACTCTATGCACTTCACTTTGTAAGGCCATGTACTCGTCATTTTAACTTCTCAATGTATACAATTATGACAAAACCTGCATAAAAAATGGATAAGTTTGAAAAAAAAAAGATTTAGAAAAGCAAGTGGCTATCTTAAACTCGGTCCTGTTCCTATTCAACATACAGGTTTGCACAATGCTCACAAACTTGGCAACATTTAGCACAAACACTTGCATTTCTAAAGAATTTCCCTCTTGCTGAACACTATAAAATGATTGACCAATCAGACCACTTGGAAAGCTATCTGCAGGAAGACGGCTAGATCGTTGGCCAATGATTACTTTATTAAAGGTTATATGGAAGCGTGCCAGGGACATGCGACTGTTTGTGGCTGTTTTAGTTTCACTCTGAGCCAACAGGATGTTTCAAAACCCTCCAGAGTTGTGTTTGGACTCGCCACTTCACATCCGAGCCCCAAGTGAACACTACTTTCTGCGTCTTTTCGTACATTGTTGGATTTAACATTTTACGCAGTGCTTTGTTTGGAAGAATGGTAGTCACATGAGGATATGCTGCAGTTGTAAGTAGAAAAACCTGTTGTCTCCATGTGGGTGGTGCATGGCATGGAAGCGTTGGATTTCCTGACACAGATGGGCATAAACTGGTGTGAATTTCATTATTGTTTGTTAAATTATCATTATTTAAGGGGAGACACTGCAGGCTAAACTCTATTTTTTTTTTAATTCAAGTTTTGGGCCAGTTTACAGTATAAATGTTCACCTGGAAATGATCTTTACTATACAAAGTGACATGATTGCACTGATTCAATGTTTCTCCATAGAACTATATGCATTTTTCTCACATTGTGGCAACATCTGCACTTAAGTAGCTCTTACAAACTCCAAACTTTACAGTCTTGGACTTAACAATATTTCAATATTTTGAAGTTTGTTCAAGGATTTTTCAATATGTCAATCCTTCCTGCCCTGATTTATTGAGTTTGGAACCCCAACAAGCAAGGCAATTAAAAAAAACAAACAGATTTATTCACTAATAACTAGTTTATTCAAAAACTACGAGTTATCCAAAATCCCCTCTGAACAAATCTTTGTAACTAATCCAGTGCTTAACAAATTTATTAGAGCACCTGTCATGAAAACAAGACATAAATAACTTGGTAATATATCAAAAACTTGTTTCAAATTAACAATTTCTTTGTTATTCATTAAGAAATTAACCAATTTTAATAACAAAATAGTCCTTGTCGACAAATAATAACCTAAAATGTCAATATTTTGTACGGTCACCTTTGGCCCTGAGAACAGCTTAATACTTGCGGCCTTTGTTTTCATGTAGTTTTGCAAAGTCTATTTTATCATCGAGCTAAATCGTTTGTAGCTGTTCCCAGAGACTTGCTTTGGATCAGACTTTGGTGTGAACAATGTTTGATTTCACAAAATCACAGATCTGTTCGATGGGGTTCAAGTCTGGACTTTGGCTTCAGTCCATCAGATCCAGCTCCAGATTAATTTTTAACGATTTTAAAAACATATAAAGATATTTTGGTGAACAGAAATACTGTTTTATTATGGCAGCAGTGGCAAACACCACCTCCTGGGTGGTGCTCGAATACATTTGCTAAGCACTGTATATCAAATGGGTGGCACGGTGGTACAGTAGTGTTTGTACTTCACAGCTTGAAGGTCCCGGGTTCGGTTCCCCGGGCCGGACGGGGCCTTTCTGTGTGGAGATTTCATGCATAGGTTTCCTCCGGTTTCCCCCTACCACTAAAAACATGTTTCAGGATGAATGAGTGAGTTTGTTTGAGTGCGAAATTGGGACAACGGATGGAAATTAGACCAAGGCTACAATCCAGAGTGGTGTGTTTACATGCATTCTCATGTGCATGCACCGTCTCAACCAAATAACAAACAACAAACAAACAAAAATATATCATTTTTATTCTTAAAATGCCTTATTTCTATATGAAAACACAAAATGAATACACCCATTCTCTCATTTTATTTCAATATTTTACACCAAGTGGCTGGGAAGCTATAAATGAATGCCTCTTGGGGATGAATAAAGTTTTCTGACTGTGATTCTGAAAAGTTTTAAATTCATATCTCTGAATTATTTTTCCCTATTCAATTGCAGTGTCTCGTCTTAATTAAGCTGATATGTGACACGTTGCATTGCCCTGGTCATTAGCAGGCCAAGTCCACTCCAATATTCTGCATTCCTTCTTTGGTAAAGACCAGGATCCTTGTCTAAAGGAGATTAATCCTGTCGAGCGTAACCTACTGCAAATGTTAGTGAAGACCAAGAAAGGAGTCAGACTGTAACCATCGGGCAGAGCAGGAGAAGGCTGGGTTTCTTTAAGGTGAGACACTGCAGGTGAGTAGGGGAGAGGAGAATACAGATATCACTGTGAAAACTTTACTGTGGATTACTGGCCTAAATATGAGAAAGTTTTCATTCTTTTAATGTTTTCATGAATAAGCACAAAGAGGAAAAGAGATCTGCTCAGTGCTCAGCTCAGGAGCTTACGTTTGATGCCAGAAAATATACAATATGGGGTATCGATTCCAAATATCTGAAATTGAACCCATACTAACTGTCACCAACTTAATCTAAGTGAATATGGGCATGCAGTGTGTCATTTGGAAGCTCTTAACGTGCAGAATTCAGTTATTTATTTTAGTTTTACACTCTGCAATACCACTTTTGATCGCTGCGCAAAATACTGCAGTTAGCAGCCATATGCTAAGGCTTGTTCTCCCCGTGACTGCGTAGGTTTCCTTTGGTTTTTCCCCATCACAAAAAAAAAATTGCGTCAACCTCTGGGTCCAGGACTCCACTGAAAAAGCGATACTTAAAGTCTCAGTGGGACCTTCCTGGATAAATAAAGGGGAAAAAAAAACAAAAACCTAGGATTTTCCATTTGATTTTTTTTTTCCAACGCTCTGAGGAAGGCTTATGCTGAAACACGTAAGCGTTTCTCTGATGTTGTAGCCAAATTAAAAGATTTACTGTATGTGAGTACTTCTCTTGACAGTTTTCTTTATAAAACACACTGATGTGCTACCCTTCACACATTTTTTACTAGTATGTTCCTGTTTTTGGGCGGTCTAGCACTCAAGATTTGAAGACGCGCAACTCCTCTCCCTTGATACAATTTTTTGATATTGTTTGTGTTGCTCGTGCTTCACAGCTAGAAAGTCCCAGGTTCGATTCCCGGGCCAGAACATGGCCTTTCTGTGGAGTTTGCATGTTCTCCTCGTGTCTGTGTAGGTTTCCTCCGGTTTCCCCTATCACTAAAAACTTGGGCTGGATATCGTTCATTTTTTTCCCGATACTAGTACTTTAACGATACTTTGTTTACGATACCGATACCTGAACAATACTTTTTTCGATACAGATACTAAATTATTTGTCAGCTATACATTAAAGTTAATATGTAGATCAGTTGAAATTACCCAAATTCATCTTATTTATCTAAACTTGAGCTGTTTTGACGAGTTAAGTTTTAGTGGCTCATTTGACCTAATTCTAACCACTTGTTCTAAGGTGCATTTGTTGTTTCAATAGATTTCTACATATTTCCTTTTTTATTCAAATTTATTTGCCAATGGGGTAAGAAAATTGGTCTTGTCCTTTTGGCAGTTTTATTTTCCTAATTCAAGAGAGATTACCTTAGAATCAGTAAAAAGTGTCATGAAATAAACCAAATAATGTAGATGACAGTAGTAAATATGTCTAATCTAGTCAAAACTGCTCTAAACAAGACTAATATTCTCAAATAAAGTCATTTATACTTATGCTTCATTTTTAGTTTTGTTGTAGAACCATAAAACAGAACAATAATGGGCATTTATTTAATAAAATTCTGTTTCTTTTAGTGTTTTTATCATTTATTTGAGCTGAAACGCCGAAGTCACTTTCTTTAGACCCACCAGGCATCAAGATTGGCTTTCTGTTTTCAGTACCAATTCATTTTTCGATACCAGAATGGTATCGTACTAAAACATGTACATGAGAGAGAGTTTGTGAGTGAGAATGTGGGACAACTTAAAGACAATCATGAGTCCCATGTGTGCTCATTAACATGAACTGTCCCAACCAAATAAACAAATACATAACTAATATTATGATTCATGACAATAGACCTTAACCTTTCCACTCCAGGACTATTCAACACATCAAAATCTTTCATTGTACTCCTTTAAACCTCAAAACTGCATGCTGTTATCGCCACAACTTTGACTGCTAAACATTACTGTTGAAAAGCCTCTTGACAATTATTGAGATTGACCAAAGTTGAACATGAAAACATCACAACTTTCAAAGCGGGATAATGTCAAGGCAATGTAAAAAAGGCTTCATACAAACACATCTTTTTGACAAATTACCGTTTTTAAGACACTGAAGGACAAAACAAACTTTCTTCCACTATACTAGGAAAGAAAACCTTCTATAGTGCCTTTTTTAATATTGTGAAAGTCTGCAGCCGTGGAATGTTGTGAAGGCTCCATGTGCCGTCGTGAGGTCGAAGCCGCGCACATTATGGTTCTGTGCTTCTCTAAAGCCAATTAAATCTAATGTGTCTGGATCAGATTCCACAGAGGAGCGCAGTGGAAACTATAATTGCCGCTACAATAACGATGATGCGGCCGACTGCTTTTATCTGGTCCCGCACTGCCGCTACAAGACGTCTAACAAGGTGCAGAGAAATGATGAGCAAAAGCCAGAGTTTTCCCTCTTTTAGTCACGGCTCACCTCCTTCACTGCGAGTTTACGCTTCTTAATGAACTCGGCCTGGTCACGGTTGGCCCTCAAATGTCACGTGGCTCAGTCCAGATCATGAGTGTTGTCAAATATGAATGTTTACTGGTATGGAGGAATGTGTTTTCAAATGTGTGTGGTTTTATTATTGCGTTAGACGTCCCTGTTTAGGCTTTAGGGGTGTGACGATATGCTTGACTGTTTCAATAGGTTGAGTCCACGTTACATAATTCTGTTTCAGTTTGAGCAGGTGCCATTACAACTACTGTATATGGGAGAGAAACGGTTTTTGAAAGAAATAAAATGTCCAAATGTTTTCCCTGATTATTATTTGATAGTGATTGCATTCACAAACCTGCCATGTAATTCTCACGGCTGAAAGTCCTTTCTACTGGCCAACATCACATGTTTTTGAATATTGTCTTAACTTTTGGACACTTTTATGAGAACTTAATTTCACTTTAGTTCATATGTGTTGACCGAGAAGACATTGAACTTTGTAACAGTTTCTGTTTCATGTGGATAGTTCCAGGAATTACAGAGAAATTAGCAATAAACAAATGCCCTGTTCACACTAGGGCTGTGTACCTTTGAGAACCTTGCGAAACGATACATACCTCGATACACAAGTCACGATGCAATAATACCTTGATACAGAGCCTTCTCAATACAATTAGACACTCTCTTAAGTGTGTTACTGTACCTTTTAATTTATTGAAGAAGAATTAAAGAACATGAAGTACATTTTGGCTAAATGCTTGCAACAAGTGTTCAGATAATTGGACACAGTGGAACTGATCTCAAGGTTCACGATACAAAGATATTTTACATTTTTCCATGTTTTTTTCCCCACTCTTGCTGCGTCTAACACCTGGGGGAAGAATGATACTAAGAGCCACGATATCGATACTGTATCTTTTTAAATTATATCGATGCGTATCTAGGTATTTTGAGCACACCCCTACTGCCTCTGAACGTCGCTGTCTCACTGTCTCACTGTCTCACTGACCCGGAAACTAGGGCTGCACGGTATTGAAAAAACGGGTTTGCAACATCGCGATAACGATAGGGGACGATAGGGGTGTAACGGTACGCAAAAGTCAATTTCGGTTCGGTTCAGTTTCCTGGAGGGCTCGGTTCGGTAAATTTCCGGTACAAAAACTTAATTTTAAATTTAAAAATTTAAAAATAACTTACAAAATCTTTGTTTTGAAAAGATGCCAAGTGCACAGTAGACTTTTTGCATTTAAAGTTAAAAAATGGGACACATTTGGCTGATATTTTTAATAAATTGCACTTTTTATAATGAAATCCTACACATGTGCCTGAAATGCTTTATTATAATTAATAAGTGATAATGAGGCAGTGGTTATCAGACTGTTGTGACTGAGGGCCACTCACAGTAATAATCATGGACATGTTGATTTTATGGCATTCATAACATTTTTGATGCCACTGGTCAGAACAGAGCCAGACTCAGAGCTCAGGTCTCGGCTCAGCTGTGAACAGGGGGCGGAGCTGACACACTGCGTCTCAACAGACTTTTTGTTCCCTGTCCAGTGTCCAGGACTGAATTTTGATATAATCTACTGTCTCTAAGCTAAGGATAAAAGGTGCTCGTGTTTAGAGCCTGTTGCTTCAGCCAAATGGTTCAACACTTATAGAATAGTTGAACATGACTCCAAAGCGCTTGACATGAACTGCCACAGAATCACAGGGAGAATTAAGCGATCCACATGCACACGTAGCATTTATTTGTCAAATATGCCGCACATGGCCAAAACAGAGTCTGGTTAGCGGAGGAAAAGAAAGGAGGTGGACGCGACGGAAACGAGAGGCGGCTCCTGCTGCTAAATGCTGGACTAGAGCCGCTCTTTACTCCCTCTACAGCCGTGACTCAGGTCATGAACGGAGGGTTCTATGGCGAGTACGAGGCAGTTTTAGACCCTCCATCATTAACCCCCATGGCTGCCACTGTTCATGTGCGCGGCTCCTCTGTTTTCAAAGCTGCGCGTCACTCAATAGCATCTTAGTTCTGCTTAAAATCACGTTAATAATAAATTTACATTATTTTATTAACCGAAACGGTACACAAGTGGACCGAACCGAGCAGGCCAAATCGAAACGGTTCAATACATCCACGAGAGCCGTTACACCCCTAGATAACGATATTATTGTGATACTTGGATAAACCTTTCCATTCAATTCGGACACATGTAATATCTTTTGCAGCAAAAAGACTCCAAAAACACTAAATCAGAACCAAACCAAGGCCAGATAATTAACTAAATTAGGAAAGTTATACAGTAAGTTCCATCATGTTTGGTTTTAGAGAGTGTTGGCAAAAAAATCTAAAAATCTCAATCAGATGGCAGACTTAAGCAAATTTGCGATATTTTGTGGCTTCTTGCGATACAGATATTGCATCAGCTAATATTGCAATACAATATTTTTTGCGATATTGTGCAGCTCTACCAGGAACAAAACTTTATTTATTTTTTCAGTCCTGATGTTGGTAAATCTGTATGATTTCATGCTCACTAATATTGTGCAGTTCGTCGTGTAACGTATCAAAGGGATCGTATCGAGGTTCCAAACATTAGTGGAGTGGAGTTTTTCTGAGAAATGTACAAACCTGAAATGCAGTGCGTGAGACCATCTTTCAGCGATGTCTTATTAACTTCTGTTTTACTGTTTGTTTGTAACCACATTACCATTTCACATCTCCTTTTCCAACGTGCTTCTTCAATGTAGCTTCTGTTTTTTCAGCTTTAAAGACCCTGTACATGGTAGTTTGGACACCACCATTAAGTGAACAAAGCTCTACAGTAAGCCTTTTTTCTTGTACATACCAATATTCTGAGGCCCTGGGGCTAAGTGACTGAGACGTGGCTGCCAATCTGTCCCATCTGCCTGTCCCTCCCATTCGCAGCCAGAGTGCGTGTCTTTCCCAGGTCTTGGCTCTTAGTTTGTACTTTAGTCTGGCCTCTGCTCTGAGCCTGCTCCTGTCTGGGACCGTTACGGACCATTGGCTCTTCGGTTGAATTATTCATTTATCGTGAGTCACCCTCCGACCGCTGCTCAGTCTCAGCTTTTTTCCACGCGCCGCCATGTATTTCAGGGGAGACGGGGAAGGCAAAACTACATTTTTTGGGAGGTTTTGGGGCAGTTTCCTCGTTACATGTATATTTTCCATCTGTAAATGACCTTATCTTTACAATAAGGGGTGGAATTGTTGGTCTGATTCAACCTTTCTCCAGAGAGCTATAGACCCTTTCATTGTTTGCAAACCATAACATTGTGATGCGTTTTGGTGGGCGGGGCTTAGCCTGGAGGCAAAAGCAAAATAATTGTTGGTGACTTTGTTTACAAGCGTTATCTTATGGCTGGGCCATTATGAAAAAAACAGCCATGAAGGTTAACTGGAAACAACTGAGCATTTACTGCCATCTACTGGACTAGACTGGTAATTGTTAGTTTTCTGCGGATGGATTGGCCAGTTGGCTTGACGATTAAAGCTCGCCACGCGATTATCGTAATTGACCTTTTTTAATATCGAGATTTGATTAATTTCCCAGCCCTACGTTCTCTGCAGAGTTACGGATGTATTTTAAGAAATTGATAATTTGTGTCTTTTGTTGTGCTTTCGTGATTTTGGTCATATGTTTACGCTGATTACGATGGAAGTTAGGTTTAACGGTGCGTAGTTTGTTAATCGTGGCGATTAGAGCCGAGGACGAAGTGTCTGGCGCTGTCGAGCATTTAGTCCCGGTAATTCCCGGCGCTCCAGTGCATTGTAAGTCTGGTTAGATTATAAACTAATTATGTAACGACACACACTCACTGTGGTTTAAGGAGACGATGAAGGCATTTTGTCTGTGATCGTTTTGTATCATCTAAATCTGGATCAGTTTATGTCAGAAAGCCATAGAAATGAGGGCTAGCATGACTGAGTTTATATATTTTCTAGATTAATTCACATCTCAGTGCCAATATGAATTAGACTAACAAATTTGGCTACATTATTTGAAGCGAATGTGTTGATATTTAGCTTGAAGCCTCTGAGCCTAGAGCCTATCATGTGGTCTGTAATTTGTGATTTCCAAATATAAATTCACATTTCAATGGTGGTATAAATGATAATAACATTCGGGGAGCCAGCTGTTAAAATTTCACTCTTTTACTCGAGGTAAATACTAAGAATTGTAGCATACTTTCTTGCGTTATGCTGCTTTCTTCCAGCAGGAGGCGTCGCGTGACTTGTGACGTAGGCTGTGAAAGGGTCTATATGGGAAATTGTAACTTAATGACCATTTTCCCACATTTTGGGGACAGCATCTCCACTTCAGTAGCTCTGACAGACTCCAAACTTTCCAATCTTGTTTTGAAGGTTTGCTCTGAGGGATTTTTCAATATTTCATTTCGAGCCTGATTTATTGAATTTTTAACCCTGAAAACTGAGGTGATTTAAATTCCACAGATTTATTCACTAACAACTTGTTTATTCAAAAACTGATCAAGATATTTCAAATTTCCCACTGAACACATCGTTGTAACTAATATATCAACAAAATAAAATCATGAATTTAAACCTGACTCTATCCATTATTTAGATTTTTTTGCAGAACAGTCAATATTGGCCATTTTTATGCATTTTTCTCATTTATCTCTGTAATAAACAGCAAAAGGTTCAAATTGATATTACTCCATTTATATTATTCCCCTATTCACCTGCAGCATCTCGCCTTAAACCAGACCTTTTCCTCAGACTCTGCAGGGATTCCAGATGACACCAGGCTTCTTGTATTGTATTGTATTGTATTGTATTGTACGTTATTGTAATTTTTACCACGATACAGTTGAATGTGGCCACAAGCTGAAGGCGACAATGAAAGTGAGACATTTTGGCTTCCTGCGGCGGAGCTCGTGCTGCTGCAAAGGTCAGAGTTGAGCGAGTGACAAACTGCGAACGAGACGCTCTCACAAACAACTAACGGCCTTTTCAGGACGGGGCACTTGTGAATACTGCGCAGCACAACACACCGAGGGTTTGACATGGTGACACCTCTGCTCAGGTGGCCGCCTTCAAGATTCATAACAGGTGTAATATATATTTGAGATGTCAGTTTGATATAAATATGAGGAAAAAAATAAAATGTAAGATATTTTAAGCGTAAGAATTGCCTTTATGCCCATTTTTGGTGCAAAATCCAGGTTTAAATGTATTCTTTATTTTGTTTTATTTCAAAATGAGTACAATCAGTGTCCACGTTAGGATTCTGGCTAATTTGGCCCAGTGCAAACAATTTAAATATTTTAAACGCTATTAATTAGTCTATGGCACAGGTGGATAAGGTGTATATTAGGGATGTTCCGATACCGATACTGGTATCGGATTTCATGCCGATACCACAGATTTTTCAAGTATCGGTATCGGCGAGTACCTGAACCTAAACCTATCCGATACTACAATGTGTTTTTCTGGCTCTGCAGACACGAAATCCTCTAAAGATCACAGCATATACGTTTGTGTTTCTTTTTTTGCCTTTATTTAATCTTTAGAGTGGAAACAGAACAGTGACAGAATATATTTTATAGGCAGAATGAGCCATATGCAATGGGCTTTGGTGTCTTTTTCCAGACTTTTGCTAGTGTTTTTATTTACACTGTGGTATCGGAGAACTACTTGGTATCGGCGACTACTTGGAGTCCAAATATCGGTATCGGATCGGATGAGAAAAAATGGTATCGGAACAACACTAGTGTATATAGGGCTGTTATATTATATTTTTACTGGGCCCGAGTTGTCATTGGTCATTGGCCTCTGGGCTGGTCATTTTGCGAGCTCCACACCATAGTAATATTTTTGGATGAATAAATGCAAATATATTGCCATAATTGCTCAATTTTAACATAGATTATTTTTAAACTACACAGCCCGGCCAAAAAAAAAAAAGTCGCCACCTGGATTTAACTAA
>OMNZ01085262.1:0-24358 GCA_900303255.1 Lesueurigobius sanzi
GTGTCTGGGATGGTGTCTGGGATGGTGCTGTGATGGTGCTGGGATGGTGTCTGGGATGGTGCTGGGATGGTGTCTGGGATGGTGTCTGGGATGGTGCTGGGATGGTGCTGGGATGGTGTCTGGGATGGTGCTGGGATGGTGCTGGGATGGTGTCTGGGATGGTGCTGGGATGGTGTCTGGGATGGTGCTGGGATGGTGTCTGGGATGGTGCTGGGATGGTGTCTGGGATGGTGTCTGGGATGGTGCTGGGATGGTGTCTGGGATGGTGCTGGGATGGTGCTGTGATGGTGTCTGGGATGGTGCTGGGATGGTGTCTGGGATGGTGCTGTGATGGTGTCTGGGATGGTGTCTGGGATGGTGCAGACAAAACAGAAAGCTCGGGACATCGCGGGGTTACAGGGTAAGTCCCAGCTCTCTCTTCCCCCTCTTCCCCCGCCGCTCGGAGCAACACTACCAAACGCGCCTGCGAGGCAGTGCCGAGAAACGCAGTTTCGCGCTTTGAACCCTTTACATGGTGACGTGAGAGCGGATCGTTTTGCAGTTTTCCACTCTGGAGGGTGGTTTCACTTTTTTCCGTTTTTCCGTCTAAACGACATGGACATCCAATGAAATGTTTTACGTTTTTCACCCCGGAGCTTTATCGTGTAAAGTGCCCCTGACTAACTCTGCTCTATACCACCTCTGATCACTTTCATTCTCTCAAAAAATGTATTTTAAATGAATTCATTTTTAGAAAAATGTTACTCATGCTATGTAATACTTAGCATTTTTGGGTCCATTTTGACTCTAATAATATTCTGCAGCTTTACTGTGAGTTAGAGTCCTCCTGACTGTTCTTAGGATTTGTTCTTCCAGGAAAAAGTTGGCCTCGTTTACATATTTCTGTAACTTTGGCTTACTTGTGTGGCTAGCTAGTTAGATACTAACAATTTGGGACTTTTTCACTCATGTCACCGCCCGATATAATAAAAAGAACCAACTAAAATGGCAAAGACTGACGCACGTAACTTTTTGGATAAAGAGCGAAACGTCCTGAAGACTAAAGAATCTTTGCCTACTTTAGGAGTAATGTCACGCTAAAGTCATTTTTCAACATCGAACTTACCAGTGGGTCTGTATCATCACAATAGTTCTCTCTCCTGCGGTGGCCAGTGGCTGTATGTGGAAGGTCACGCTGCCGCCCCATCAGACCTGAATGTGATGTAGTAACTTGAAGTGATTTGAATTTCCGAACTGAATTTTGAATAAATTCAGTTCAAACTAAATGTGCCTAAAGTTCCCTCCCTGGCTCACCTCCAGTTAAGCGTCTTTGAGTGTCCAAAAAAGCGCTATATAAGTTTGATGCATTATTATTATTATTATTATTATTAAACTGAATGCATTTAAAGTGTTTAAATTATATTGAACTGAATTTAAGAAGTGAATTACATTTGATTCCATTCAGGATTTCACCATACAATTTTTATTTAATTCAAATCCAATTCAGATCAAAATAAGTTGATTTTAGTTTAGTTTTAGTTGATGAAAATTGCATAATATAAATAAAGCTCTTCTTCTTTAACAACATTGCAATTGTTGATGGCCTTACAACTGTCATGAATATTAGTATAAATGCCTGACGAAGTTGCGGTTGCGTTGATGAGAGACAGATGATGAGGAGCAGAGGATGAAGCCAGGTTTCCCCCACACTTCACCTGCCCCACCTCCTGTGTGTCGTCATGGCGAGAGCAGCGCAGCCCGCCTCCCTTCTGTCCTCAGTCTGATGAACTGCTCCAAACAGCTGGGAGTGCATCACTTCATCCAGGCGGCTTGGCTCAGCACCAGCTCTGACTGTCTGCTGTTCTAAACCGATCCTCCTTTTCTGTCTTCATTTAGTCACAATCACTGCCGATAGCATGTACATGCTTTCTCCTTACCCCGCTGCTCTGCCCCGGCTGTTTTATTGGTGAAATGTGAGCGGTGGCAGACACAGATGTTGGGTTTAGAGAGAGGGAGCTGTGCTTTGTGTTTGTTGTGTGCACCTGTGTGGAGCCACTGCCAAGCTCCTGTTGAGTCAAAATGGGAGGTCCAGACATTCCCCGAGCCTCGCAAGTGTCCTGTTATTACAGAGCCTATTTGAACCTGCTGCAGC
Organism: Lesueurigobius sanzi; assembly: GCA_900303255.1. Classification (NCBI taxonomy): domain Eukaryota; kingdom Metazoa; phylum Chordata; class Actinopteri; order Gobiiformes; family Gobiidae; genus Lesueurigobius; species Lesueurigobius sanzi. The sequence goes on from OMNZ01085262.1 coordinate 2,132, forward strand.
CGCTGGAGACTGGCCAGCTGCTAAATGAAGAGAGAGCTCTGTTCATGCAAATTTATGTCAATATGCATGAGTGTACTGTACGTGTGTGCAGCGGACAGACCATACATAAAACTTAAAATATTGCATTATATAATAATATAATAGCAGGGGTATAAATACAAACAAGTGTGTAGCTTTTGCCCTAAAGCACTGGCAAATGAAGATAAGACGGGATAATAGCCTATACTTTATTGATCATAAAGTAGGATATTATTCATTCCATTCCATACTGTAGCACACCAGAAAACTTTAAAGTGCAAATTACACATCGGACACAGTTTCCCCCAAAACATAGTTAACACAATTATACTTAAGATTATGCTAAATGTTTCACCTAGTTTTCTAGTTTCTTTTGGGTTTCACTTCCTTATTGGACATGGGCACAGGACTCATCAAACTGCCTCTTAAAGGTACACTGTGTTATATTTTAGATTATACAGTACTATTGCCCACAATTGAACACAAAACCTGCTCCTAATGACCAGCTAGACACAGAAATGTGTATTTTTGCAGTGGGTAATCGAGCTGGAGACGTCCCAGGAAAAGTTACAAGTCAGGTCCTAGGAGAGGAGCCGCTCACAGCAAAAACACGTTTGTTTGTTCATTTTTCAGCTTTTTTCAACAATAAAACATCATTATTCGGTGAAATGTTACACGTTGTGCCTTTAACCTCTTATACCCCACAGGACCCAAATTGGACACACAAGGCGCAGTGGGCCCAAAATAGTTGACAAAAGCACCATCAAATACAAAAAATTTGATGATTCAATTGTGATTTGAAAACATAAAAACTCAGGTCCACTCTAAAGAAACGTAAAGTCGGCAATTTTGATAATTTTTGGGGCAACTGACAGATTTTTCTGAAAGGTTTAGAGATCCCTGCCTCCACTTCACCGAGTCCTGTGCAAATAAAGACCCAGAACATTATCTAACCCAGGGGTGCTCAAATTCAGCCTTCCTCCCAGGAGTTTCATTTGGCCTTCGAGATGGTGCTTACTTTTGTTAGAAGTGTCCACTTTGATTCATTTGCAACTGAATGGACTGTCAACCAAAACAGCTTTAACCTCTTATACCCTACAGGACCCAAATTTGGCACGCTGGGGTTTAAGGGGTTAAGTTTTTATTGTGTTGACATACTAGTTACAAAGATATGCTCAGTGGAGATTTTGGATCTTGTGTAGTTTTTGAATAAGTTAGTTATTAATTATGTAAAAATATATGTATATATAAAAACCTATGGGAATAAACTGCAAAATATTGTTGAATATGACCCTAGAAAATGTGTTTTTACCTATAAGGATGTTGTGGACTTTGAAGTTACAATTTCCAATTTAAATCTATGAACTATTGAATCAGTGCAATATTTAAGCACATTATTATCATATTACTGTATAGGTATTGGTTTCCAGGTGAAAATGTATTTAGCCTGCAGTGTCTGCCTTTAAAGCTATATCTTTACCTTGAACATTAAAACTATAACATGACAGCAAACACATGACAACTAAATGTGCATTGTAAAAAAAAAAAAGTAGACATATCAGTTCTAAAATAGTGGAATACAATGTTGAAAACTTGTAGGAGGACTTTGCACTGACCTCAGAGAGAATTTAACTTTGTAAACTCTCGGCGTATGTGTAAAGGTTAGCTGCTTTGTTTTAATGATATTCTGAGTGTGTGATTGATGGTTGTGGCTGTCTCCTGCAGGTACATTTAGTTTCATATGTCACATTCAAAATAAATAACAGATGGAAGACGAGAGAAAATGAAGCGCACAGGGAAAAGGTAGGTGGGCTGGTATGGGTATAAAATGAACAAATGTAATGTGTGTGAGCACCAGGGGAGAGGGGACAGAGGGAGGATGAGCTGAAAACGAGTGTAAACGGCGCAGCAGATGGAGCAGAGCAGCCGAGCGACGAGCACAGCCTTTGTTCTCCATAAGTCTGTCTGTATGTGCGTCTGTCTGGGCCTATGTGCGTCTCTGTGGAGGCTTTCTCATGTGGAGGCTTAATGGTAAACAATACCAACTCGTACTTAAATCAATGGGTTTAGCTTAGCAGTGTTGTAGATGTGCTTATTTGTCTGTCTGTTATTTTTATAGTTAACCTCTTAAACCCAACTGGGCACCTGTGGGGTTTAAGAGGTTAAAACACTGCTGAGAAATCGTGGGCAAAAATTCTTCAGTCTTCATCTGTACTCTGTAGTTGAAGTCTAGAACTACACTTCCTAAACTACAGAGTACAGATGAAGACTGAAGAATTTTTGCCTACGATGGGCAACTCCTGTACGACTGAGAACCTACACAAACTGCTGAGAAATGTTACCACTGTTTTGGTGCTGAAAGTCCCTGACATCGCATCACACATGACATTCCAACCTCTATACTACACTGCTGTTTTTCTCCATGTTATTATACACTCCTCGAACATGATACACAGTTTGTTAAATATTCATTATAGACTAGATAACCCACTAGTATATGATTGTGAGGTGCCTGCATGTTGTGACTGTGGGAGGGCAGTGCACACAGCGAACAAAGGATTAGGAGTCTGTCTCTCGGAGGGCAGAGCTGCTGGGGTTCCCTCTCTCTCCATCCATCTCTACAGTGTGTGAGTGTGGACATGCACACGCTCTGATGCTATCATCGTATTAACATAGATGACAATCTGGCACGAAGGTGCTGATCAAAGATAAATTTCCCTCCCTGGCTCACCTCCAGTTAATTACGCCATCTGTGTAGGAACGCAACATCCCGAGTGTGTGGGGGCGGCCGATCCGTCAAACTCCCGCTCTCTGCACCGACAGGAATCCACCGGAGACAGATCGCCCCCAACCTTCACACAGGTTACACTCACAGAGCTGCGGGCACGCACTGTTATTGTGTGCTCTGCTCTTATATGTGTACAACACTCACACTTTGAATGAGCCCAAACTAACAGCCCTCCACTTTCAGCATCACTCACTTTCACACCACACCAGTCAAACCTGTGACAAGACACTCTTTGGCCTTCAACGCACTCTTTATAATCTGGATATTCCCAATCCACCGAAAACCAATTGTGCATCAAGCTTTAGCTGCACCCTGACACGATGTTTAAATAACATATAAGAGGCTATTTACATACATTCACAGGCAGGGTAAGGGTTAACAGATTAGGATTGTTTACATCAGGTTAATGCTGATTAAAGGTTAATTGACATGTGTACGTCTGCTAAATATGAAATGTAATATGGCATATGAAGGTATAGGACATGGTACATCAAAACAAAGCACAAACCGCCTATTGTTCTGGAGTGTCATGTTTACAAACTCCCAGAGAGGGTTTGGAGAGAAGGGGGAGGGGACTGTACTTATAGGGGGCAGCTCCATAAAGCGAGGAACAGGCCCGTGCTATTAGTGCGGCTCCAGTGGGACGCTGCCCCTCCTCCCCCTCCACCTCCATAGATTCACTGTAGCCTGTCATCACTCCATCACCTCCATCTGTTACACACAACACTGACACCTCGCTGACAGTCCACTGCTCCTTCATGCGCAGCTTCATCTTTCTCCGACGCCGCGATGTTATCCAACCGTTTACATTTAAAACCTCGTTCGTCCTGGACACCATTTCTGTGATTGATTTTGCCACTCACCTTATTCACTACAATCTGAAATGAACAGTGCAAAGGCCATTAAAGGGAGCCTCACTGATTATACAATTAAGATTATTGAGAGCATTTAGGGACAGCTGCTGGGGCCCTCTGGTAATAAGTACCAAGTTATGCAATTACTAAATCCTTTGTGAAAGAGTTCCTTTGGATGTAAGGCATTTATTGATGAATTCAATTTTCTTTCACTTATTGGTTGCAGATGTCCACAACTTATGCCTCATGCTGCACAGCCTGTGTCAGTGTCAGATCACAGAACATGATAAATATGTGCAATTTGCCAAACAAGAAAACAAGTTTAAGGAGAAACGCTTCTTTTTTCTTCTTCTTCTCAATTGTCAGCTTTTGGGCCAATTTGCTCTATATATATAACTTTCACCTCGAAACGAATGCGTTGCCTAATCTGAGGTGTTAATTAAAAGGCATTTTCTCACATTGTTGCAACCAGATCTCCACTTCAGAAGCACATACAGACTCAAACTTTTCCAGTGTTGTGCTTAAAAGTGCATCGTAGAACTTTTTATGTGAGAAATAAAATAAACCTTGATATTAGTGCATATCTGACCTTTTAGTGACCCAGGGGCCAGTGGTGCCGTATGGGTGGCTCCAGGATCAAATTTTTGGTGGGTTTTCACTCCTGATAGAAGTATCTTCACACCAACGCAGTAAAAACCCAGTCACACGAAAAAATCATTTAATCCTCAACAAACAAGGCAAAATTAGACGTTTTCAGGTTTTCTACTCTATTTTTGTCAAGAAACAAACAAGATCAAGAACAAACCTTTGCTACTGATCATAATAACACTAATAACATTTTGTCACTGAAAATATTGACAGTTTTGGCCATTTGTACACATAAAATTCCATAAATTTGTATATGAATTTGATAAACTTTTCCCGTCACATTGATGTAGCAAAGTTTTCACATTGACATCTCTCAATTTAAATGTTCTTCTTCCCTGATTCAACTGCAGTGCCTCGCCGTGAAGCTCATGAGTTAAACAAAGAAACAAAAATCTCCTTAATATGTTATCTGCTGCTTCTGGTGTCCTTGATCTTTAAATTGCGGCTCCCTCATCACAGCAGAGTAAACAAACAGCAGGCGTACAACACAAGTTAGAGCAGGATTTATATCTTTGTGTGTGTCATTAATAACCTCATCAGCCTCCCGCTGCAGTCCGCGTCGCACGGACAAATGAAAGATGCTGCTGAGTGAGTGAGAGACAGGCCTCTGTTGTTCGGGAGACGCACGGCACGCCAGTATCAAGGGCGTGATTAAAATTTCAAAGGCTTCAAAGTAATGCAGTCATTACGCCAAAACGCTAAAATTGACCATTAAGAGGGAAAAATGCAGTATAAAATATTCCCTTTCATGTTCTGAATATTTGTGTGGGGAGGATAAAGAGGGTGGATAGGAGAATGCGTAATCTGGATGTTAGCATTAGGCTAAAAGCAGCAGGAGAACAACTGCATTTCTTTTCATATTAGCCATAATTAAAATATTGCTATCACGATACTCGGATGTGAACATGGCAAGGGCCAGATTGATTTTATCCACTATATCAGTCTGGGATTGCTCCCATCATTCCATTCGGGGAAAGGAGGGATATTCAGCAGTAAACTTCGAGCTGATTGGGTGATTTTCAAAAAGTAAATCATGGATTTAGCAAAAACAAATTTGAACGCAACGGCTACGCATCTGCCCTCCTGCACTGACATGTTTTATTTTGCTTCTGCACTGTGTTTGGCTAACCCAGATATTCAGTCCTAAACCACAATACTGCCACGGCAAGCGGTGACTTTGGTAACTGTCAAAATGCAGATTTCTAGTCTTAGTTTATTACTAATTTCTCTGTCCAATCCACATGAAACAAAAACTGCCACAAACTTCATGTCTTCCCTTTCAGCACATATGAACTAAGGTCTAATTATTTTCTCATAAAGGTGTCCAAAAGTGGCGACAATATTCAAAAACACGCGCTTGTTGTTGGCAGTAGAAAAGAATAATATGGCAGGTTTGTGAGGTAAAAACATTTGTCAGTTTTCATTTTGGAAATTTCTTTCAAAACTGTTTCTCCTCCACAGAGTTGTATTGGCACCTGCCATCCGTCCATCCGTCTTCTTAGGTTTATCCGTTGCGGGATCGCGGGGGCAGCAGTCCAAGCTGCCCAGGTCACACTGCACCAGTCCCTTATGGCTCCTCCTGCAGGTGTGCGTCCACAGGAGGACGGCCCCACGACCTGCCCTCCAACTGAAATATAATTCTTTAACATGAACGCATCCTGTTGGCCATATTCACGGACATATTCTTGAATAATGTTACCACCTTTGGACATGTTTTTGAGAAAATAATTAGACCTTAGTTCAAGCATGCTGACAGAGAAGACAATGAACTTTGTGACTGGTTTAATATCTCTGTAATTCCTAGAGGCAAGGCAAGTTGCAATAGTTATGCACCAAATACATTTTAACCAGCTGTTTAGAATGTTGTGATCTCACGTGAGAGCAATCTATATTGAATCTTTATCCAATCATCAGATTGATCAAGATTCAATGTCATGTTGCTGTCTAGAAATGAATGTTTGGTCTTCGTCTTGATTTACAACTCACTGTCACAACTTATTTAACTTTGACCAAGTGTAAGTTCACCTCCACATCCATGTTGGTCACAGTCCTTTCCCCAAACTCTTTCCCATGATCCTCCTGGAGCGTCCCCAGATGGCCCGTATAGCTGGATGGGCGTAGCTGCCAGGCCCCTCTCGCTCGCCACACACAGGCTGGGACTTGGCACATCAGCGTGTCCTGACTCCTGGGACAGCAGAGAAACTTTTGGAGGTCAACTTGGGGTATTGCGACCAGGTGCACTTTCTGTTTTTGTTTGGGGAGATAGGTTTAGTCTAGATGTCATGCTCTAAAAATAGATCTGGGAGCAAAACAAGCTTTTGGAGACATTTTGCGAACAAATCTTTACAGAATCTTGACGGACTCTGCCCTAGTGTGAGTGTGGTTCGGTCAGCTGTTTTCTGTGTAAAACCCTGTTCACTTTTCTCTGGATGGTTCAGGTGCACTTTTGATCAGGCACAGACTGTATAGTGAAAACATTAGTGTTTGTATTGTTGAAACTGCCAATTACTCATTTTACCATTAACTTTAGGTCATTGACAAGCGCAAACAAAAAAAAAAACTTCTCACCAACCAAACTATCTGTCAGTCAGAGGGAAGGGTGACACTGTTTCTTCTTGTGTCCTGAATGATGTTTCCTCTGTTTATAAGCACGTCTTAACACATTGAGTGCCGCGCTGTTTTTGGGATTTATCCCCTAGAGTGCCAGCAATCCAGACCATTTTTCATGCTATTTGTAGCACCACAGCATATTCTATGTTATAGCGATGGCCACATACTATGATTCGTTTGAAAGGGGAGACTCTAAGCTCTCAGTGGGTGGAAACCGTTTATTTCTACGCTCCTCGGTTCCTGAGAAAAGTTAAGATAAAAAGAGTCTGTTTTCCTCAAAAAGCACTATTTTTACTCTAGAAACAGAGCTATCAGATAAAATGCCCAGATGAAATGTCCAGAATCAGTGACTTTTCACAAGTTTTGTTCATCATTTATTTATGTTCTGTTCATCACAGAGCTCCCAAAATCACATATAAGGTGTGTTAGAGTGTCTAGTTTCATTAAAAAAAAAAGAAAAAGAAAAAACTTTTTTTGTTTTTGTTTTGTTTTTGGCACTGAATGTGTTAATAGCTAAGACCCAATAGAAGCATAAGACCTAAAGTGCAGAGATGTGTTTTCTGAACAACTGTGCTTCTGCTTCTCTGTTGTGTTTCACTCATATTTATATCTGGGACTTGAGTGCAAAAGCAAAACTTAGCACATTTTTCTCATCAATGGATTAAACAGACTGGTATATTGCAGGTGTTTGTCAAAGTGGGAATGTCATCTCTACAAGGCAAAAGCACAAGGTATAAGCTCATGCGGCAAACCAACATGAATACTTCCTTGATTGAAAGAGAAGTAAGATTTTTTACGTCATCACCAGTGGTTTCGCGAGGGATATTTTTTCTCAGTGTGTAAAACTCTCAAAAGACGACGATGGTTTGATTTTCAATCCTTCAAAATGAAGGACAGCCTTCAAAATATTCATTGACAGAGAATTTCTAGTGTAACCTTTGGTCATTACATTGTTAATTTTAAATTGAATTTTATACTTCACTTTTTGAATTTTTTTGTCTCCAAACTTCAGTCACTAAATTTCCAGTTCAGATTTTTACAATCAAAAGGAAAATTTCACCTTTTAAATATTCACTTTATTCTTTTTCCGTCCATCAAATACAACAATTCAAAGTGCAAAATTCACAGTAGAACAAAATTCAAATAGTAACATTCGCCCTTAAAATATTCAGTGTAAAAAAAATGGAATCTCTAAAATTCAAGAATAGAAATCCCTAGTGAAAAATTCACAGTAAAGTTCCTGGACATCAAGACCTGAGCAATCTCAGAGACTGAGAGACCGATGTTTCCTATTGGCCGATGTCTTTTGTGTTAATAAATAAGAAAGACAGAGTTCAGGCATTTATGAGTCAAGTCTGATCAGGGCTGGACTGCCCATCGGGAGTTTTCCCGGTGGGCTGACGCACTTTTGGGCCGGTCTGCCAGCCTAGATTTTAGCAGCGGCCCAATTAGTTGCCAAGTAACATCAGTGCAGTTGTGCATGTGAGCCCGGCCTGAGAAGACAGTGCTCCAGTCCCTCCCCTCCTGTTTTGTGTTGCGCTGAAGGAGGAGTGGAGTGGGTAAACTACAACCTGTTTAGCTCAGTAGGTAGAGCTCCCATTTTAGATGCATGAGGTTGCTAGTTCGAATCCACCCCTCTGCACACCTCTTTTTCCAGTTCGCCACATGGGGACTGACAAAAATAATTATAGTTTTGTGAGTGAGACTTGTGTTGGAACAACAGTATTATAATTTGTGAAAGCGCCACTGAAGATGGTGATTATGATGGTGCTCACACAATATAACTCACTTAACATTTGAGGGCCGGTCTAGAGCAAAAAGTCGATTTTTTCTGCCAGTCCAGCCCTGAGTCTGATCATTTTGATTGGTCCTTGTACTGTTTCCTGGTGATCCAGAGGTTGATTTTGACTCGCTCTGGATCCATTGCTCAGGTCTTGATGTCCAGAAAGTTTGCTGTGATTTTTTCACTGCAAATTGATTTTTTTTTACATTGAATATTTTCTTATGCTACACACTGATCCGCCACAAACCTTTTTATATCCTACAAAGAGCTGAAGTATTCTTTCCTTGATTTTGTGTTGCCATCCAAATGAATTCATCAAGTTAAAGTTCTCCTCGACCCCATATGGGAACCTCAGCTGTACCTATAGTTATAATACACTACACACTGTAACTTACTTTAGACAAAGAGAAAGAACCAGTGCTTAATTTGTAAATCCAGATTTTCAGGAACACTTGTGTACTGGGTGGATTTTATGGGGGAACAGCCCAAAATAATTGCATATTTAAAAGTTGTTGGAGTATTTTATTTCCCGGATCCAATAAAGCTCAAAATTCCGATTTCCCGGAATGCGTTCCCCCAAAAGCCGGATCAAATTAAGCACTGGAAAGAACCTTATTTTGCTTTCAGTTTCATTCAAAATTTACCAAATAGTATATTTAAAAAAAAAACGTTGAGTTAAACAGCACTGAGTGGAAGTTAGTTCTTATCTTCTTTCACTTCTGAGCTCCTAATGCAATATTGTGAGAAAATGGGGGAAGATGAAGATAGAGAATGGAATTAAATGATATGGAAATTAAAGTGGGCACAAACGACGAGTGAGGGTGAAGGACAGAATAAATTGGATTAGGCTCATTTTAAGCCCACCGACACAATCTGCAACTGATACTATAGGATTACAAGGATGTATGTTTATATATAGGAAAACGGATGTGTTATATTATAGATCCTGTTTGATAATTCAGAGTCTGGCCTGCCACCTGCCCACTGTGTGTCCTTCAGTTGTGAAAGAAGCAGACTTTCCCCCAAAGGGTTTAAACCCGAAGAGCAAAGGCAGGAAATATACATGACGGCAAGAGCAGTTGAAAGGGAATACGAAACAGGGAAAGACAGTAACAAAGAGAATGAGTGAGGTGCACAGAGGTGTCCAGATCAAGAGGGGTCTATACTGGATCGACGTCCCAGGACTCTCTCAAAGGCCTGCCCCGAGGGGAGTCCAGCCGCCGGGTCTGTGGGCTGAAGGAGGTCCGCTTGGCTCGAAGAAATGACTTTCACTCGTGCAGACTGTCAATGCTGATAAAAGACTGTAAAATGGGGCGGGGCGAAGGACTAAAAGGAACTGGACCAAGGATTCTCTGGGTGAGAATGTACCTGAGGGAAAATACAGCCAGTGACCATAATGGCATTTTGAGACATGTGCCTGGTTCAGAAAAGATGAATGATAGGAATAACAGACTTTCTGGACTTTATTTTACAACAAGACTTTATTTTATAAGATAAGACTTTATTGATCTCACAGTGAGGTAAGTCACTTGTAACAGCAGCTCTTTCTGTAAGAACACACAGGTGGAGCAAATAGGTAGGAAATGTGCCATCAAGAAGAATAAGATACATTTGCAAACAGTTGAATAATGGAATCTGTACATTGAATGAAAAAGTAAGGAAATATATCTAGTAAATCAAAGTAGAACAATATATAAAATAAATAAGTAGAAAAAAAAATGTCATTAATCCCACAGTGTTCATTTTGATTACATATTCTACTTTAGTTTTAGGCAAAAATGTCTTTCAGTTTGAGTCAAAATCTTGTCAGACAATTATTTCAGTCCAAATTTTAGGCGACACAAATGATATGTAAATTGAATCGACTAAAACTGGAATGAATTTTGTCGACTTTACACTCAACATATTGTATTCAAACATATATAATGATATTCGCAGTTTCATGGAGCTTCTCCACATGAACTATTTTGTTTCTCTTTTATCTTTGTTTTATTTGTTTTTACCCATTTTCGCTAGCTTGTGCTTTTTAACGTAGCTGATACGCGTCAGGACTAGAGCACAGATATATAATACAACTGGATATTCCAATGGATTTGGCGGCGAGTTTCTATCAGGACTTTTATTATATATCTACGGACAAGCTTATTGGCGTGTAAATAGGGTCAGGCGAAAGTGAAATGTGAGTAATGGATGATTTTAGAGCCTGTAGCCTGGGCCCGTAGTTCTTATTCCTATCGGAAGATGCGCAAACCCCTAAGTCCAAAATGGTAGCGCAAAGAATGTCATGTGATATTCATGACGTCTCAGCAAATCATCTATTGTAAGGCGTAATAACACCCCAGGAGCACTTCGATGTCTGAGCAGTAATACGTCCACTCTCACACTAGGAGTGAAGATACTACTGCGCAGACATCGAAGTGCTCCTGGGGTGTTATTACGCCTTGCAATATAGTGCCACTTTTTATCTGCTTAGAAAATGGACAGGTTTAATTTTGTGTAACTATACGTGGATTGTGTAACTACTCACATAACTGCATTTAAATAGGGAAAACGTGGAAGAGCTTGGTGGCTTCTAACTTCACTTTATCCCCAAAGGAATACGCTAGCAGAGGCTCATGCTAACAACATCTTCAGCCTATTATGGAACTGAGGGCACGCGCAAAGACCAAACCGGGTACGCATCAACTCGTCGTAAGAACATATTTCAGTATGGAAAATAGTGGCCTTTTCCTTTAAAGGTCTTGCAATTTTCCTGTGTTGTGTTGTGATCGATGTAGCTGTGCAATAAGTTCTTTTTTCCTGGTGATGTGCAGCTCTTGGCTTGTTTAATGCTGAGGATGAGAGAAATGTAAGCTCTGGTAGTGATGTGTTTTATTGATGTCCAGAAATTATTTTCTCCTCTCCCTAGACAATAAAGGCTTATCTGATCTCATATATTATCTTATCTTATCTTACACCTGCACAGTCAGTAAAGCCCACTCCCCTCAGGTCACCGGTTCAGGTTACTGTCCCTGAGAACAAAAAGAGCACAGTCCAGCTTTGTACCCACCTCAATCAGACTGTTGAACTGTTTGTAATGGTCATGATGCCCCTTCTGTACTAGCCATGGTTTTTGTGCGTGACTGATGTGCTTGTGGTTGTTTTGTTTTTTTGTCTGTATTTCTCTCTGTGTACTCTTGAGAGTGACGCTGCTCCACAACTGAAGTTCCTAGTGGATTGATAAAGTTCTTATCTTATCTAAAGCACAGACCTTTGGCAGTGGAATCAAATGATATGAGGCTCTTTCTAACTTTGTCACTGAAGTTCATGTTTTTTAGTCCTTCCTTTGCATTTTTTTAGTCAACAAAAATGTCTGGAGATTTTTGTTATAGTGTTATAGTCTCATTAACTACTTTTGATTTAGTTTCAGTCTGCAAAAAATATCACTTTGACTAAAATTAAGGCGGAATATTTTAGTTGACAAAAGTAATACTGGTTTTCCAAAATGATTCTGATCATTCTAATCTTTATGCATAAAATAGATCTGGGTATTAAACGATACCATGGTTTCGAAAAATGTCTTTGGTATCGTAAAAAAAAATTAACGGTACGCAGCCCTAGACAAAAATAAATCTCATTATTCTGTTCAGGTCAGTGAGGCATTGCATCTTTACTTTTTGCTGCTCCAAATTGATTGACCTCAGTGTCTCCTGTTAATTGCTGTAGGTTTTTTGATTTCCCAGAGTCAAGTGGAGAGACCTCTGGAGCGTAGCCAGATGAGGCCTGGTGAGCTGCTTTGATTAATTTCCCCTCCCTCGATGTGAATACCTTTATTTTGCTGGACTCAATTTGATTTTTATTCACACTGTCGGTATTATTTGGGCTATATATTGTTTCCCATCTGCGGCAACGGGCCCACTGCATGACTGCGTCCAAAATCAATTACAGTCTGGTGACACTGGGGGTGAACAGCTCGTGACTTTTAACCATGGGACACAAAGCACGATAGGGCACATCTCATATTGGAACGTGCGGGAAGATTGCTGTAGAATTCACATTTGCATTAGTTGGTCTTTGGGAACTGTGTTTTTGTTTTGTGCCGGTTTGAAATTTCAACACCTGTGGTACTTCGGTTACTTGGCTGAAGCTGGTTGATATTCCAGTGGCGAATTGCATTCACATTATTGAATTCTATTTCATTTAGAGGACAGGTGCCAATACAACTCTATGGGAGAGAAACTAATTTCAAAGACAAATGTTTTCCTTGACCATTATTTGATATTGATTGGATTCAATAGGTCTGATTCATGAAGCGTTCATAAGAAGACAAAACTCTTCTTAAAGAGAGATGCATCAAATTCATGAAGGTGACAGTAAGAACACCACTCCCCAGGATTTTTACATTATATATGGAAATACAAAGACACAACCTTTAATCTTCCATATATGGGCATGACAAGCGCATGAGGCAGTACTCATTTATATATACTTGAATACATGTGAGTAACATTTTGAAGTATTTAATATAATATTGAAGTATTATATATTCACCTGCACTGACACCTCATACAGTATTTTTTATTTGTTCATCTCATATCTCATACACATCACATCCTGTCCAATCCGACCTAGAAGCTATTTATCTTATAGTATGCATAAAGATGTTTATATAGTTTATTGAGAGGTTTGTCTTCTGCACATTTCCTAACTTTTTTGCACCCCCCTGTGTGATCCTGTCTAAAGAGCTGTTGTAACAAGTGAATTTATCCATTGTGAGATCAATAAAGTATTATCTTATCTTATTTGTATGCTACTATTTTTTAAATACTGTTACTCTTATAGTAAATAGCCTCCTGTATTTTGTCTAAAGTCTCTGCTCTGATTACGACAGGTGTGACTCAGAGCAGCTACTAAAGCTCCAGCCCTCAGCTGTGAAAGTCTGATATACACTAACTATCTCTGCTCTATGCCACCTCTGATCACTGTCATTCTCTCAAAAATATATTTTTAAATGAAATAATTTTTAGAAAAATGTTGCTCATGCTGTGTAAGACTTTTTTTGGGGTCCATTTTGACTGTGGTAATATTCTAAAACTGCAGATTTTCTGTGTGTAAGAGTCCTCTGACTGTTCTCAGGATTTGTTCTTCCAGAAGAACTCTTTCAGCTAAGAACAAATTTTGTGAATGCCAAAAATGTTCTTAAGTCGGCCTTAATGTGTGCGTAAGTTTGTTTCATGACTAAGGCCCATTGAACTTTTGGAGTTTTTGTTTCATGTGGATTTGCCAGGATGTTGTGATTTCTGTAGTCATCTGCAATGTATGAACAATGTAGAGGTTTGCAGCTGATGTCAATTGCCCATTGACCACATTTGAATGATGACAAAGCATAGGTAGAAATCTTAATGCATGTATACTTTTTGAGCGTGGCAAACTGGCATCTGAGCTATACTTATTTTGGTTACGCTTTCTGCTTTTTTGAGGGTCAGATACATGTCCGTTGCCCTCTAGACCTGCTCTTATAATATTTTAATGAAGATATCACAGAATTTGTATTATGTCAAATAGGGACAACATTATTTGAGTGGGGATAGAATGTTCAATGACGCAAATAACAGACAGGTTCATGAAGTTTTAAGCTAGCCCAGCAAATGCATTTGGTCAGGCCACTCCAACCTCTAAAAACATTTCAGTTATTTTGTGCCTATCATGCGTACAGTGTGTCGCCATGGTTACTCCCCTCCGAGTGATGCCAGTGATGAAAACTACATGTATTCACACCACATTGCTCTTCAAATTAAGACACCTGTACCGCACCCCTCCCCAATGTCTTACAATTCATGTGGTACAACTCGTCATTACGGGTTCCATTATGGAAAAAGCCCAATGCTCGCGGGTGTAATGACAGAGGCCCGGCCCGCTGTAAAACAGTGGCATATGGCTAAACTACACAACATTAAACATTTTGGAGACTGTTCCTCCCCGGTGCCTCAATAGCACTGTGCTCTGGCAAATACACCATTACGCTCTATGAATGACTTATGTCCTGATGCCAGCAGGGCTCAGCAGCATGCAGACACACAACTAACTGGAATATGCTCATTTAGAGGGGGCAATGTTGAAGAAAGTGATATGATTTTTAACAATAGCGAGCAGCCCTGCCCTCTGCTTAGCCTCACTTTGATGGCTTCTTTTCCGGAGTTGCACAAAAGCGACATTGGTGCATTTAGGAAACAAATAAAAGGGTCACTCTCAGAAGCTGCTGCATGAACACTTACTAACAATGATGTGGAGAGAATTGCTCCTCACGGAAGGAAAAATGCTGTCCAGTAGGAACAAGTAAGTTATGATTAAAGGTACTGATATATTTTATAGTAGTGAACCCAAATTAGTTTTTTCCTCCTCCAGTATATTGTAGTCAGACGATTGTGGATAAATCCTTATAATAATATAATGCATTTGCATACTGCACATTTCATGAACCTGCAGGCTAGTTTTTGTTGCAGGTGTTAGAAGTGTTGGGAACATTAAGAATCAGTTTGGACTTAACAAAACCTATTACTCAGCCCTTCTTTCAGTGGTTGTAAACAAAACAAATGTGAAGATCCGCGTATGATGCTGCCTTTATGTTTTATCAGAATTATGGTAAATCCCACTCCGTCCAGTAGAAAATACACATCATCTCGTATTTTCCAATTTACCCGATTGTTATTTATCTCTTGCATCATGTTAAAAAAGCTGAATTTGATATACTTTACCGAGAAAAGCAGATGCTGTAGCAGTTGGTCAGTTGTAGACTATTTTCTCACATTAATTTCACAGTGTGTTCTTGTGTGTGTGTTTTTATGTTTGACTTTGCTACGACCACAAATGCACTTGAACACAACGCACTGGTAATTTCCAAATCGCGACTGGAAAATCACCTTTCCCATCGCACATGAAGGTACAGCGCCTGTGTGGACGCGGAGCACGAGGACTTTCTATTGCTGCGTGATTGATGTGAACACTTAGTCAGGCGACAGAGGTCATACAGCTCTCATACCTGCTCCTCTCCTCTGCCCCCCCCACACCCCCCCGGCCCACCTGGAGCGCCCCGAACCCTCTTCCACACTGCACCACCTAATTATATCCTGGACGTGTAAATGTATTCATATTCATGAAGGCGCAGATGCTAAATTAACTGTGGCAGGGACACGTCGCACCAAGCCGACTGCACAATCTGCTTCTTCTGCCTCCATACAAGGGGGGAGAGACAGAGAGAGAGAGGGGTGTAGCTGGAGGAGAGAGCCACTAAACAAAGAAGGGAAGAAGAAGAGACACAAAGATAAAAAAACTGAACAGGAAGGAGGAGAATGGAGGACAGTGGCTTCAGGAAGTAAACAAGCTTTAGCGGTTTAGTCACAGAGCTGTTGGTAATCTTCCAAAAGCACCTAACGCTTCTCCTGCTTTTTTGGTGAACAATTTATTTGAAATAATCAGCAATAAATAAAAAGCAATGAAATCTCAATAAATCAAGCTATGAAATAGATATTGAAAAAATATATATATAATATTGAAAAAAAATAAAACAATATTGTTAAAAAGAACAACAAGGGCCCAGAAGAGCAGACCTTTTTTTCAGGATTAAAACAGGACTAAACCAACACTAAACCAGGGCTACACCAAGGCTAAACCAACACTAAACCAGGGCTACACCAAGGCTAAACCAACACTAAACCAGGGCTACACCAAGGCTAAACCAGGACTAAACCAGGAGTTAACCAAGACTAAACCAGCTGTTACTATGTTTTTTTTTTCTTATTGCAATTGAGATAATAAATGTCCTCCCTTTCATGTTAACATACACATTTTGAACGTAAAAGTACAAATTTCCATAGTTTTTCTTATTTTTCTAGGGTTTACACTCGCCTTTAGGTATTTTAACAACGCAATGTGTAAGTACATCTCTTGTAAGGTATACGGAGTATGTTTATTAGTTTAAAAGTTATCTGTAAAACATGTAGGGGGTCCAGAAATGTTTGTTTCCATAGGGCCCAGAACTTTAATATCGTAATGAGCAACGTTGAATCAGCAGAATAACCTTACGGTGGAGATAAGGCAATTCATCTTTTCCCTGTTTATATGTTTAGAGCGCAAACTGGCCCAAAACCTGAGCATGTATCCAAACTTTTTTTTGCCGTGCCTCCCCTTCACAAAGGTAGTATTCAAATTCTCCGTGTGGCAGGGCATCTGATGAGTGAAATATCCAAAGGCAGCGAGCAGAAAGCCAGAGAGTGGGGCTGGCAGAGTGGAGCTCGGGGAACTCGGGGCCAGATGGAGCGAGGTGCAGCGGTGCGCACCCGACAGATGGACGCTCCCAACCTGATATATGAAATTAATAACGTTTCTCAGATAGAATTCAGAAACAGGAATACATTACCTGAATTTTAATAACTCATTTTCACTCCCTTTTCTGCGCACAGGAGGCGGAGGTGTGAGGAGACAGTGCCATTTGCATGCCAATATGAATATGTGGGTAAACAAATACGCTCTGTGTCCAATTCTAATGAGGGGGCTTTGCTGCTGTCGGACAATGAGAGGCGACAGACGCGGGAGTCAGACCAAATCTTCATCTCGTTTAACCCACATTTAGAGAATCTTCTCAACTATCAAATCTATCAAAAAATTACAATTAACCAATACACATTGTACTTCTAAAAAAACATTACAATGAAGAATTTTAAAATAATACACGATCTTTACTCTCCAAAAATGCATAGTTTACTCTGTTTGAGCACAAGCCATGGGTCCGTATACCTGCAAGGACCCATGGCTTATGCTTTGTTGCCATTACTGATTTTAAAATGTTATTCAATTTGATATTCACAGTCACAAAGGCCTGAACTGTGCTTTGACCTCTGAAGGATGCAAACCTCTTCCCCGAGCACAGAGTCGACTGGATGACTTTCACAGTTCTGCCTGAGCTCTTTCAGTCGCCGCATTCACAAATGGACCGGTGTTTTTGCTCTGGCGGTTTTTTGGCTCCTTTAACACAATGTCATTCAGCGTTGGTTGGATTTGTTCCCACTGAGAAAAAAAAAAGAGTCTAGTGCAGGCTATTTCCTGAGGAACTGTGACATGCCACTGTGAGTCATTCTAAAGGCATTTTTTTACTTTAACTGAAAGTATATTTGACCAAGTGATATTTGTCGGCCTTTTCCACTGGAAAATCCTGTATGTATCTGTGTTTAACTGCATTTCGACTGGCTGCACCCGGGCCCAACATCAGGACCATTCTCCATCTCAGGCCAATGAGTGCTGAACTGACTGCTCGCCTTTGATTTGTCAGAGGAGAGAGAAGACAGATCTCATGAAACAGGATATTTCACAACAGTAGATAGTAAGAGGTGATTTTTTCCGATTGATGGCTACAACAGAAGATGCCAAAGGCCAAAATATGTCACTGAAATGTGATCAAGAAAGACTTGACTGTAGGTACAGTATTTCCCTTGGATTGTCACATAGAGCCCCATTGTACTTGAGGTGAGACCACTCTTTAGGCCAAGTCCTGCGGTAACCATTTATTACTCCTACTAATGAATTGCCAGATGAAAAGTCTTATTTTAACTCATCTTATCCTCGATCGGGTCACTCACTCCTTCTGGGCAACTTGCCTGTAAGCTTGTGCCTGTGTGCCCATCACCTGAATAGGCCCAGGTAAGTGAGGCATAGGATTCTTAGGCAAACAGCACCCTGCAAGAATCAATCCATATATTTGTTGAGCACTTTTCACTCAGAGCGCTGAACAGCAAACAATACACCACAGAGCATGCACAAAATGAATGCAATTGAAAACATCCATAGGCAGCAGATGAATTATACAACATAACCAGATTCAAGACATTCTGTTATATGATTTGAATAACATTATGCCAGGCAAGCCCAGCCCTGACTAAGTGTAAGTGTGGTGCAGTTAAAAAGTCAGGGGGTGAGCCCGCTTTGCCCCTTACTACTGTAAGTAAGGTGCGTTTAAAAGCCGGGGTGTAGCCCAGATAACTAGATGACCGTATGAACATTGTTTGTAACCTATGCTGAATGATGCGTTTAAAAGACAAGGTTTTATGTTTATTACTAGGAGCTTTGACTTCTGGTTATTGACCTGACCATTGGCCATTTCAAAGAGGAAAGTTTTGAGCCTAGTCTTAAAAATGGGGACTGTGTCTGCTTCTTTGACATAAAATGGAAATTGATTCCATAAGACAGGAGCTTGGCAGCTAAAAGCTCTACTTCCTGCTGTGCTTTTAAAGATGCGAGGAATCACTAGCAGCTCTGAGTTTTGGGAGCAAAGTGCTCTAATTGGCTGATATGGCACTATGGCCTCTCAGAGATAAATTGGAGTCAATCCCGAGGCACAGCCTTTCTATCACCAATATTGGGATAATGTGGGCTAGGGGGGAAAGCAGCAGCAGATATAGTAGTAGTAGTAGTAGTAGTAGTAGAGGAAGAGTAATTTTAAGACAGTTTTGATGGTGTGTTGCCATCTTCATATCTCCCTCTCTGATTGCTGGTGTGTGGGTTCAGTGAGGTATGGAGAATGTTCCTACTGAGAGCATGTGCTCAGAATATTGATGGGCGCTCCTAATTACAGTATAAGTACTGATGTGGTAAGTGCGATGAGCTCATGTCCCATTTTATGATTTATCACCATATACTGCAGACAATACATTAAACAAGTGAGGGCTCTGTGTCTTCTCAGGTCTGCGCAACATAAGTCAACATCACCACTGTCTTGGACCATTTAGATTAGGGGTATATGTATTTTCTTCTTTTCCTGAATTGTCTTCATCTTGTCTAGTTAGTTTTTTGTTCTTCTATATCAGACAATTATATAAGCAATGTGTTATTAATTTACCTTGAAAACTATGAAAAGGTTGAACAGCTGGCAGTATTCTAGTCTGGTTTCTGGATCTGGATCAGAGCCAGTCACATTTTGATGTTGTGTTTTTACTAGTGATGTAATTAAATTGGCTTTGTCCTTCAGTGTATCATAACTCAGTGGTTTGTGAATCAGACTGCCCATAGTGTAAACCATTTTTATCAAATGTGAGCTCGTTTTTGTTAGAATTAGCCTACTATGACATTGACTCCGACCCTGAGAGTTGTGAAAACATGATTATAAAGTCCACAAATGTGTTTGGAATGTTGGGAATGACTGCAACAAACAAACTTTCGATCTATATTGATTTTAGCACATAATAAAACACTTTTGAGACAACACAATTTGAAGAAAATGCAGCATATAGTATAGACATAGGCAGCTAGTTTGCCAAGATGCATGGACTGTAGACAATGAAAGTGGAATTTGGAGAGCAAAGGTTCGAGGGCAATTGATGCAAATTATGTAGAACATTATTGACAGGGGTGAGTTGAGTTGATTTTCTGCCCCATCAAAGGACCAGGGGACAAACCTATGATTGTGGCCCAAAGCAAAGAGCTACTTTCTACAAATGCAGGTGTTCTTCGTCGTATATGGTCCACCTACACGGCCTGCTACGGGCACATTGTCCACACAGCGCTGTAGTTGGCTCTGTGTGTAATTGTTGCTAAAGCGCTAAGTCCAATCCCATCTCTGAGGATGTCATATTGCAATGAGTGCAAAGGACAAAGAACTGCAAAACGTGAATAATGCTTCTAAATTCAGACAAAAAAAGTCCATGGCAAGAAAAAATATACTTGTTCCATTGGCCAACTTTATTTTAAACACTCATTATTTGAATTCAAGTACTTTTTCCCCCTGAGACAGTTATTTTTTTCCAACGTATGTGTATGAATGATTCTCAAAATGTTCTTGCTTCTAGATATAGGGCCAGATTTTGCCCCCGGGCCTGACGTTGCCCCTGGTTTAGGAGACACTAATAGTTTTTTTGTTGAATACTGTAAGTGAGCATGACTGAGGAGCAAACAAAGTGGCACAGAAGATGCATGTGCGCCCCAGAGCAGATGAGAGCAGGGCTGTGTGTCAGTGTGTAGGGGGAGTGGCAGCACCAGGAAGTTGGACGAAGTTCAGCTGAAGCAGTCTGTTCACCTTCATGCTGCACAGACAGATGGCCCGGCTGGCTCCACGCTCTCAGCCACAACAGAGCAGAGCGAGGCAGAGGAGAGGAGCCGGGAGAAGGAGAAAGCATGTCACACGCAGGTTTGAGTGTGGGAGTCTGTATCAGTTGGTAGTTACATACACAAACACGCCATTACAGTAAACTTCCTAAAAATAATACTTTAAAGGACCTGGCTGTTTTGGTTTACAACAATGTTTCAACTGTTTATTGTGGTCCAAACTAATCCCCAACATTCTTTCCTTCCAACGTTTCCACATTTCTAACGTCCTCATTCCTCACATGGATTTACTGTATAAGCACAGGGTCACTGTCACAGTAATGCTAGCACAAACTATGCAAGCAGTGTTGTTGGGATTATTGCACAAAAGTAATCCAACTACTGATTACTCTTTCTAAAAGTACTTATTTGATTACTTTATTTCTAAAGTAATCTGATTACTAATTATTAGTTACTTTGGTTAAAAAAAAAAGGATCAAGCAACAGCTGCTCAGAGCTTTGGTATGAACTTTATTACAGTGTAAATATTGCTTTGGCTGTAACTTGATTCAATAATGTTTACACTTAACAGAATAAAATCAAAAACTGTATATTTCATAAAATAAATGTACAGCAGCTGCGTTTTTAACACAGGCCTTAATCTGAAAATAATAATAATAATGTACTAAAAGCACATGTACAAGCACATGACTATGTAATGATGCGAAATTGTAAATATATTATGAATGTGGATTGCTCAACTAAACAATGAAACAAAAATGAATGTTTTCAGTGCAAAATACTACAAAAAAGTCATGGAATCGTTACTTGATAAAGTAATTATAATCTAATGACCAGTTTTACTATTGTAATCCCATTACCCCTTTAGATCGGGTCGTCTCATGATCGGAAGGTCGGGAGTTTGAATCCCTGCTCCTGCAGGTGCAGACTGTCATTGTGTCCTTGGGCAAGACACTTCACCCAATTGGTGGTGGTCGGAGGGACCGCTGGCGCAGATGTGAGCAGCCTCGCTTCTGTCAGTCTGCCCCAGGGGAAACTGTGGCTACAAATAGCTTACCACCATCAGCATGGAGTGAATGAACCCTCCCTTTCATGTGTGAAGCGCTTTGGGTGTGACTGTGTCATATGAAAAGAGCTATACAAATAAGATTCCCTTCCCCTACTAAAAAGTAATCTAGTAGTAGTAGTAGTAGTAGTAGTAGTGGATTACTTAGTAATCGGTTACTTGGCAACACTGCCTGCAAAAACAGCTAACAACCAATAAATATGGTGGCAGTTTTATTCACAAACCACTGCACTATGATACACTAAAGGTACATGGGCCATGTGCACAATGGGCCACAATAGACAAAATATTCACTAAAACATAGTTAACATCATTAAATGTAGGATTTTGCTATAATCTTTTCCTAGTTCTCCCTGGTTGGACATTTTTTGCTATGTTTTTTTTTTCACTT